>JAOVVB010222542.1:0-24359 GCA_028570985.1 Heterobranchus longifilis
CTCCTCTCCTCTCCTCTCCTCTCCTCCCCTCTCCTCTCCTCTCCTCTCCTCTCCTCTCCTCTCTCCTCTCCTCTCCTATCCTCTCCCCCCTCTCCTCTCCTCTCCTTCTTCCTCCACTCACTCTGTCCAGGGAGTCATTATTGCTTTGGTAAATATTTCATAGGCCTCAATACCTTTGCACACAGCCACCTGCCAGCCGCCTCTCCTCTCGCACATAGACCATGGATAGACAGATCAAAATGAAAGAAAGCAAAGTGAAGGCGGAGGAGGAGGAGGAGGAGGAGGAATGAGAAGGAGACTGCTCTCTCTGCCTGCCTATAGTGTGCATTTACATTTTCCGTGAGCCGGGGCTCTCTGCTCTGTATCCTGGCTTCATAACAGACTGAGTCCTTTCAAAAGATGGAAAGATTCCCTGGATGTTGTCAAATCTGTGCCCAACAACATTTTGTTTTCTGAGGCCCTTTTTTTCTCGCCCTAAGCATTTTTTTTTTCACTCGGCACATAAAAGGTGCTTGTTTAGTTTCTGAAATGGTTGGGAAAGGAGGGAGATAGGGAAAGAGCACGAGACGAAAGAATGAGCCGGCGCAGGCTCAAGACAAGACAGAGAGAGAGAGAGAATACTAAGCTTCTCCTTCTTCTGACCTTGAAGAGGCCTGTAAGCAGCACCCACTCTCCCTCCCTCCCTCCCTCCCCTCCTCCTCGTGCTTTGCCAGCCCCACCTGTTTACTTTGACTGGGTTAGAGAGAAGTCTTGCATCACCTGCAGTGTCCTCGCTTTCTTTCTATGCTCTTGCTCGCTCCGTGTCGTTCTCCTCGTTTCCTACCTTGAAAAGGACTCAAAAGAAGTAGCGATCCAAAGATGAAATATTCAAGCTTGGATATAAGCGCTTTAAGTTGTTTCAGAGTGGATCGCTTGTTGCCACAGAGCTTTGACTTCATAAATAAATGGTCAACAGTGGCCTCTTCGACTGCCCCGTCTCCTGTATATATATGGCTGAGTTGTTGGTGTGCCCGGGGCTAAGCCCTGCCAGTAAGTTCCAGTTCTTAAATATGGATAAGCTGTGAAACGCCTCTGGACACGCTCCTATGTAGTCAGTATAATGTTGGATAAAGCTCAGCTGTACACACGACGAGAGACCTCGAATAGAAAATGTAAAATCTTTATGCCATCTTGGGAAATGCAAGGCTGTTGTGTGTGCAACGAGGAATATTAGTTTAGATATCCTTTACATTCATATTGTATGCTTGTATCCAGAGCCAGCAGGTTTCAGTGTCCACTGTTTAGGTTCTGTCGTTTTCCACAACAACAACAACAACAACAATAACAGTTGTTGAATACAATGGACTTCATGCAGGAAGCAATATATGAACATATGTTAGGACCCATTTATTTCTGGGATTCACCAGTGTTTTCTTATTTTCGCTTTTCTCTGATGTAAGATAATTTTTTTGCGGAGTGCTCGAGAGCACATAAAAAAACATCTTGTTTTCACAGTCCACAAATTGTTTTTCAATGGAAACACATTTTAAATTTGAGCAACTTAAGAAAAACACATGAATACCATATAATCAAATGAAGATTATTATATATTTTAGCTTTTTTTCCCCTGTAACACCAGTTCTGATGTTCTGGAAAATCATGTTCACTTTGTTGAAGTTTAACTGTCGATTTCACTTCTGATGAAGTTCTTCTTACAGCCTTTTTTTTGGTGGTATCTCTCTAATTCTTGCACACGGCACAACACCTGCCCTTATTACTGGCAAGAGCAGATTTGAATGATTAAGAATGCATCTGGAGGAGACTTCTCTTATTTTTTTGTCTTAACAAAAGCACTCAGCACTAGTAAACAGTGTCGCCATATGCTGTGCTTCTCTTTGCATGACAACAATGTTAGCTGACCATTTACCCCCCCCCCCCCCAGCTTTCCCCCAGAAAGCTCTAAAGCTTGCTCTTGTTTCTGTTCAGGGAAAAGCTTGACGCTTGGTTTCCTTTGAGCTTTCCTATGTAAACGCGTGTTCTCACATTTGCCTTGCAGTGTTGGACATTTCTACCAGGAAATGAAATGAGTCCGTAACAAATGTTTTGGCTTCTGTTGAACTCTTTAGCGAATAGCAGCTTGCCAACAGTAGCAGTGTGTTTGGGTTCCCAGAAACCCCCTGGGACGGCGACTCCCTGAGCTTCCGGATGGAGGGCGAATACTTTCTCTCTTTGATTGAAAGAAGAAAAGGGGTGAAAAAAATGTCATGAGGAGTTGTATAGGTATTAGGATAAGAGGGATTGAAATAAAGATTTTCTTTTGTAGATACATAGAAGTCCATTTGTATTTCATTTGTGTGAATGGAGATATGGTCTTGGTCTAGCCAGGCCATTTAGCCTTGTGCGCTAATCTGCAGGTGAATAAGGGGACTGTGGCTGTGATAAAGGCACCCTTGAAGACAGGTTGGGCTACCTCCGGTGCAGCAAGTGGAGCTCAGGTCACGAACAATTTGTACCTCGTTGATTTTGTGTGTGCCTAAGAGTGTGTGTGTCACTGTGAGAATATGCAGTATGCTAACACCCATGAGTCTTGTAGCCATAAATCAGCAATAGGAAGTGGTGTGACACAGGCTGCAGGGCCCTGCTGATACGGACTGGAGCAATAATGGGCCCTGTTTCAGGTCGAGGAAGACATCAGCTGCACTGATCTTTACTACTCTGCAGGGCCCTGGAGATTACTATTGTACAAGAAGAAACACTATTCAGGTCACTTAGATGGTAAAAAAAACTTTTTCTTCAGCATGCCTGTACCACACACAATCGCTTCTGTACAGTACGAAGCCTTGACAATACTGTACGGCTGCATGAACGATGAGCTGCATTCACGGTTTGTTCAATGTGCGCACGCAGACAACAGCGTTTGTTATTCTGTCTGTTTGTTGCAGATAGGGCCTGGGTCTTGTTAGCTGTCAGGCCAAGCATCCACAAAGCTATTCTCTCACTTATTGATGGGGATCCACTAAATTACAGGCTCAAACAAGAGAGGCGGCTGCAAAAAACAACCCTTGCAAAAGTTTCCTACGAGCCCTTCACATTTCAGCATTGTGTGTGTACACGGAGAAAAAAGAGCGAACGAATGTCAAGAAGATCCCAAATGCATTTTTCTTTATTTCGCTTTCCCTTTCCCTTTCTTTGGTCAGACCCTGTCTGGTCTTGCTATTATCCTGGGGCATTATCAGTGTGTAGCTGCCTCTTCAGATCAGGCCTGCGATAAGGGCTAAATAAATGGAATGCTTGGCTAGTGGACATAGGTCAAGCCTTGTTTCGCCCCAGTTTTTTTTTCATGTGTTGTTGTGTTTGTCTGCAGGGGAAGTGGAGGTGCAGCACGAACAGGCTCTGCAGTCTAATGAACTTATTGATTTCAATTTCAGGGCTGTTCTCTCCCCGCCTGATGCTTCTGAAGCTTTCATCCATTTCTGGACATAAATTAGTAACTCTGTCTCTTGTACAGGGACGTTTTCTTTTTTTGCTCATCTCTCTTGCTCGCTCACTCGGTCCGTCTCTCAGAGACAGGTTGCTATCTTGGAAATGCTGTTTTTAAATGTGTTAAAAGCTTCTGTGGTTAGATGGATGCTGCCTCTGTGTGGGTGTTTTCTGTGTGGCTTAGCATACACCTGTCCCTGACAGAGATGGAGCTAACGAAATGACAAGCTGTGTGTGTGTGTGTGTGTGTGTGTGTGTGTGTGTGTGTGTGTGTGTGTGTGTGTGTGCCATCGGCCATTGGGGGTGGTTGATGCTGAGTGACCTCTTCCCAAAGGGGTCAGGAAGCAGCTGACAACTGTTTGTGTATGTCTATGTGTGCATGTATGTGTGTGTGTGTCCGTGAGTACATGTGCATCCACTACTAATCCATATCATGTATCACATGCACAACATGTTTCCCCCTCAAATTTGTGCACACATGCAAAGACAGAGGCCTGTGCCAACAGAAGTGAGCGCAGCACATTCCCAAAAGAAGCCCAGCTCATGGAAAATGAGAGGTCACCGGCGCTGGGACAGGAAGCCTTCTCGGCCCGGCCCTAACGAGCACTGTGGGAGCCTCCACTCTGGACCCAGTACATCCGATACCCCCGATGATGTCCAAAGGCTAAACAGTTAAAAGGTCCGGTTGCTATATGTAGATGTGCAACACCCCCGTTCTGAATCTGATACTCTGGGAATCACAATAAGCGAGCTCTGGTCAGTTTTTCAGAGCTACCAGTCGGCCTCCCACCAACAGGCGCTGGCTGCGGAGACCCGGAGAGAGAAAGATAGATAGAGAGAGAGCGCGAAAGAGAATTGATGCTGAGTAGCACAGGTTTTAATAGGGCTGTCAGAGTCATATTGTTTATGTCGTGTTCCAGATTAATCCATTCTTCCTTTATGAGCCTCTGCAGCCACCGTAAATTGCAAGCACGAAGCCGGTCCACTGTTGAGTTACGCCTCGGGGATCAGTGCCACACATGGGCGGAAAATAAATCATTTCCCCCGGATTTAACGCCGGGCAATACCTGGGCCCTTTGTAAATAAAGCCATAGATGTTTTTACACCCCCCTGTTTTCTCTCTCCTGCCTCCAGGGCTCTTATTGAATCTCAAAAGGAGAGGGAGGGGGAGACAGAGAGAGAAACATGAGAGAATAAGAGAGAGCAGAGTTGAAGGGGGACTGGGGGGGAAAGAGGGAGGCGAGAGAGAGAGAGAGAGAGGGAGAGAGAGAGAGAGAGAGAGAGAGAGGGAGGGTAAAACAGAGGGAAAAGTCAGGAAAGAGATTCCAAGCGGGGAAGGATGAAGAGACACAAACCAAGATAGCTTCGCAAAACAGACAAGTAGAGAGAGAGAGAGGATGTAGATGTTGGCTGGGTGATGTATGCGTGGAGTGCTGATTCCCCGGGTTCTCGGGGTGTTCAGGTTGAGATCTGTCAGACTGTCTAAACACAAGGCCCACTGTAATGCACTGCTCTGGAGCAGTGGGCACCGAGCAGACAGCCAGCTCCACCAGCGCAACCAGCAGGGCGGCCCAGCTCGGGTCCATCGCTGGCCGTGGCCGCTGCCCAGGCTGCCTGCCTTCCCTCCAGCCGCCCCCTCCCCGTTTCCATCACCGTAACCTCTAGCCCGCGGGAGCAGTGCCAGAGCCTGGAGAGAGACAGAAAGAGGGAAAGAGAAAGAAGGACAGAGAGAAAGGCCGGAACAACTTGTTCATCCTGGCTTGTGCGGACTGCCGGGCCGGAGACAGCCAAAGGGAATGGGGAATGTGCACGCTGCTCTGTCAGGACTTCATGAAGTATACATGACGTGCTATGTGAAAATGCTTCCTGTGTACTGTGTGTATCATGCTCTTTTCTCCCCCCCCCCTCTTTTTTCTTCTTTAACCCCCCCTTCCTCCCTCCCTCTTTCTCTCTACCGTTGCTTTCAAGAGCTCAAAGTTTGCTTTTCTTTTCAGTGACAAAGTATTCCCTGGTTGTAAAATGTTAATCAGTGGCAGGCAGCAGGGTGACACGAGACGCTCCAGCTTCTGCTGGTGTACTGCAGCTCAGCCGGATCTCATCTGGGATGATACTGCCGCAGATGTACACGGACCACAGTGAGATCAGGACTAATATGAATATACAATGCATCTTATCTTACACATGACACTGTCTTTGTTCCCTTTGTAGAGTCCGGATCAAATGATTACATAAATACAGCGACTGAACAGACGCTATACTAATTCATTCTTAACACAAGCATTTAACCTCTCCATTATTCATATCTCTAACAATGCCAGGGGGCAAAAATCCGTGCTCCCCTCGCCCATATATCTGCCCAGCTACAGAGAGGGTGATGCATTATTCAGGGTGTGCCAGGCTAGACTGTTCTTCCTGTTCTCGACTGCTGGAAGCAACAATCATCTGGCTAGGACACTGTTCTCTGTCCATAAACTCTCTGTCCTCTCCTTTCTCTGCCTGTTGTCTTTGCCTCTCCTAACCTCTGTTGTATCATGGTGATTTTTCATCCTTTCTGTTTATCCAAATGCCTTGTGGCTTTACTTTCTTCGTCTCTCTGTCCTATACAGTACATACATAATTCCACCTCTCTCTTTTTGGTACATGTTGATCCAATTGCCTGCACTCGTGTTAAAAACCAACTAAAGTGTTATTTTGTGACAGTATAAGTTCTTGAAAATTTGAAAACCTTGGCCATCATCTTGCACTCTGCTGTTCATTGTTGCGTCTCTCTCCACGCATCTTTTTCTTGGCATCTCTTTCGACGTGATCTCACGGGAAATCTTATAAATAGCAGTTTCTCATGTCATGAAACTCCCCGTTGTCATTCCCAACTCGTCACATACAGACGTTTGAACCCTTGACGTCACTTTTCTGCATCAAACTATGATGCTTCACTATGGTCCCAGTTTTAAACACAGGGTTAACGTGAATTCAAACAATACGTATGTTTAGGTTTGGGTTAAAACGTTTGTTATGTAAATTAAGTTCTGTACATAAGTTACCTAAACAATGTAAATAACCAAAATCAACAGTTAAAATAACTTGTTGCACATGAACACCAGTTTCCTGTGTTTGTTGGACACATATACCTCCAACCCTAAACTCTCTCGATCTTCATGTCTCCTCACATCGTGTCTAATATTGACGAGGATGGGTTGACAGTTGAAAGACCGGTGTGAATTAAAATGACACGCAAAAAGCAAAAAAAGCGTTGTGATACCACGTGAAATGACTTAACAAATTGACATATTATGCATACGCCATTTCGTGAGACCAGGCTCTGTCTTTAAACTCAGACCGCTGTCCTATAATTTAACATCTTTGCTTTTGTTTCCTGTTGATGTGAACTGTCACTGGGATGGAGGAACATATCCAAATATATTTTCTTGTATCCTGGGTCTGTTGTCTCCTCACTCTCTGTTCTGTATCTCCCCTGGCTCCCACTCAGAGAAGACATTAAAATTTGAGCAGTGAGGGGAGACAGAGAGCCAGGGCCAGCCTGGGGGTCCTGGTGTACTGCTGCACACTTTTGTCCCAGAAAACAGAGCATGGGATGATAACTTGTGAAGACTCTGGGCTGCATGTTTGTTTAGGCTAGAGTGAGAGTGTTTCTCCAGGCCAACATTATGAGTTGGAGTAGTTATTGCTGTAGCATTCAACTCAAACTTCTTCTCCTCTGTGTAGTTTTGAGTGCAGGGACACACAACTGACAACACGGGAGAGAAAGTTCACATCAAGGTTGTCAAAACTATCAATACTCACACGGTTAAAACAAAATTCGACAGTATCCAAAGTACCAACGCTACTAAAAAAGCAGATCTACAATCAGATTTTCAACCCAATGCTGTACAGATAAAACAATGGGGAAGAATATCAAATGTGTTGCCAAGGACTTTTCTTTTTGTCGTGGTATTAAAAGAGGTATATATATATTTTAACTCTAGTATTGTATTGAAGTTTACCTTATTCCACATATGTATATAAAGTGCATGCAAACAAACTCAGATCTGCATTTGTCAACATTAAATGCTAATGCCTAACTTAAACTTGACAGATTTTAGGTCACTTTGCACAAAATATCAGGTGTTGAATTTCAGAAACCCTCAGCACCAAAGTCGTAAATCAAAATAAAGCAGAGTTACTTTGTGGGTAAAGGGATGAGGTTGGTCTCATTTCGTATTAGAAATCAGCTCCATAATTTGATCTTTGTAAAACTTAAGTTGCTGCAGGTGTTCGGCAGGAGGAATGATAGCCTTAGGGCTTGGAGCTACCGTGAGGCCCCGCCGAGATTTCCCATCATCCCCACAGTCTGGCAGCAGCTTTTCAAACAGCGCCCCTTCTGAAGTTGCCCTTGGTTCTACATGTGTAGCAGTAATTATGAATGAGGGGGACTAAGATCTGTACAAAACCATCAAACATTTTACAGCTTGCTGCTATTGTAATAAAGATCAATAGACACAGTATCAGTCATGGTTTTGAAGGAGAGGTGGTGCTGTACATTTTCCCTCGCATACTTCCTCTCTTTCTTTCTTTCTTTCTTTCTGTCTCCCTCGCTCATGTCCCCTCTCGTTTCTCTTTTCTTTCTCTCTTTACTCTCTCTCCCCATACAGAGCCAGTGTAGCACATCCGTTTTAATTGCCGTTTGCAGGGCTCTGTGATGTGAGCTGCTAAAAGACACCCATCCTGTAAAAGAGCAGGAGACGGAGACAGAATGAGGTAGTGAAATACATTCACTTCAGCAATAGCTAGTTCTATAGCAAGGGCCAAGGCCAAACTTCAATCAGTGTGTGTGTGTGTGTAGCATGTACATGTGCAGTGCGTGCATATATATATATATGTGTGTGTGTGTGTGTGTGTGTGTGTGTGTATACAGCACAATTGTAATGCTTACATGTGTTCCTGTGTGTGTTTGAACACAATGAACACATCCAAGCAAAGGCAAAGAAACTGTACGTGTGTGTGCGTGTGCGTGTGCGTGTGTGTGTGCATGTGTGTGTGTGTCTGTGTGTTGGACTATGCATTAAACATACACTCTAAGCCAAGACAACCACATGGATTTGAACACTATCACACTTTCCCCACACTTTGAGCGAGCCTGGCAGTGGGCTGTTAAAGCAGCCTCTGCTCGTGGGCTGAGGTCATTTGACCAGAGATGGAAGACACAGAGAAGCTGCAGATCAAACAGTATTCTGTCTGACAGGAGGAGATAAAGAGGCTGTCAGCCTTGCCTCAGAACAAAGCAGCCCCTCACCTCTCTGGCCCACATCAGCTCCCTGATGGCCATTGATGCAGTGGTAAATCAAAAGGTTGGTAAACTAAGATGAACAGCAAAAGATGATCACAATGCCAACATCCACCATTATAAAATATTTATAGTTTCAGGAAGGGTTTTGTTCCAGTATATCTGTTTTGGAAAAATTGTTGCTAGCCAGTGCTGATTGGTGAATATATC
Source organism: Heterobranchus longifilis (assembly GCA_028570985.1). Taxonomy (NCBI): domain Eukaryota; kingdom Metazoa; phylum Chordata; class Actinopteri; order Siluriformes; family Clariidae; genus Heterobranchus; species Heterobranchus longifilis. Next base: position 8,951 of record JAOVVB010222542.1, read on the forward strand.
AGAAAGATAGATGTTTCTCTTTTTAGAAAGATAGCTATTTATTAAACAGCGGTCTGAATATTATGCATGAAAGTGTGTTTTCAAGCTTATTTTCATTTGATATGTTTTCTTATTCCTTTGGAAAGATGGCAAACGTCAGGTGTCATCACATTAAATTGGAATATTCAAATGGAATAATACCAGTTTCTAAATCAGCAGTTGCACCAATAAATTATAATACAACCAAAAACAGTTCCTCTTTTGATGTTGCTATCAGTGGATCTATTTCTCGCTCAATGTGCACACATAACCGCCTGCTTGGTGCAGCCAGTCCATGCACGTTTATTGGGGGCTGTCCAAAGGTGTCAAGTTGAGAAGACAAGTGTTGATATTATGTGTAAGCGCCAACAACTTTTAAATCACATAAGTTGCAAATGGGTGTTGGAAGAGACACTTAGCATTTTATCCTGGGGGTTAAATACTGTTCTGATATAGTCTGATATCAAGTTCGTTTAGGTAATTGAACGATAGAGAATGAACAAACACTGCGTCCTATTTTTTTTACAGATTAAAAAAAAAACAACACAAATACATTATGATGACCAAAAATCTACTGCCATCTGTCCATTAAAGCTGCAGAAGTAATACACAGACATTGCTGTCACCAGTTTTATTGAAGCTACAGAGGAAAGAGTCTCAAACTAAACTGTTTGCTTTATGGATCATCCTTATTTCAAAAAGGACACTGTTGGTGAATTTTTCCAAATGTCATTTTTAATGTTTCAAGCATCAACGACCAAATGGCCTTCAAACTACTTTAACCTTTCTCACTTGCGGAGGTGTGCATGCACTCTTTTTCTGTTTCTGTTTCTAATTGCTATCCAAAGGGTCTTCTGTGTGAGGGAGGTTGTTCCATCCTGGTTATGTTTCACATGTTAAAGAGATAAGTTCACTGCTGAAATATGTTATGTTTTGTATATGCACAGATCATTGTGGGGCTTTTATTTTGACACCTGCAATGACAGCGAAAAACAGGAAACAGGAAGTAGGAAGTAAATGGATGCTGGATCTGTATAGCACTCCATTGTGTGTATCCCAAGCAATGGTTGTAAGTGTTAGATGTTTTTTACATGTTAGACCACTGATATTCCTGAGTTTTATGAACATTTTCTAAGTTTGTATGAACATAATAACTTCATGTGTCATGGTGTTAATGTAACAGCACCATCATAAACCTGCTACCTGCTAACCTGGTTGTCTTTTTTGTTAATGTCTTCATACTTACCTGTTATACAGCTAGTGGTCTGCAATGATTTAAAAAAAAAAAAACTTTTATTGAAAAAACATTTTTTGCACAACAAATTTCGTATTCGTAACATACGTTTTCATGAAGTAAATTACAATGTAGATGGAGTTCACCATCGCTGTATCTGGGGCTTAGCATCGCCTAATATGGAGGACGAAAAATTACATAAGTCTCAATAAATAAATAAATAAATAAATAAATAAATAAATGTATAAATAAATACAGGAATAAATAAATAAACAGAAATAAATATATAAGTAAATGTATAAATAAATACAGGAATAAATAAATAAATGTATAAATCAATAAAGGAATTAATAAATGAATACAGAAATAAATATATAAATAAGTACAAGAATAAATAAATAAATAAATGCATAAATAAATAAATACAGAAATCAATAAATGCATAAATAAATAAAAGTTGATAATTAAACAGGACATAAATAAATATATATTTAAATATATTTCTACATGTTCACCTACATTTATTTCTGTATTTATGTGTCCATATGTTAATGAAGTAGGAGGTCCTAACCTCAGTCTAAACCAGGATTGGTCAAATCAGGGAGCCAGACACAAGCAAACAATCCTTATCCAGTCTTCCTCCCTGTATGTGATCATTTCTTTCCTAGGATGGTAAAGGCAGGCTTTTTTGAATGGGGGCCAGCTGCTTCTCACATCATATGGGTTTGTTTTTTTTAAATCGCAAACCATGCAATTGATTTTTTCAGTGCCATACTAATACATGTCGTGCACCCAAGCAAGCTCAGCATTTTCTTGGCAGCTCTTCATGTTGAACTCTTCCATAACAGGAACGGTCTCTTGGCAAACGAAACAAAGGAAACATGACAAAACATGTTTCATGAACACTACAAAACCATCTTGTTTTATTTGTTACACAGTGTATTAAAACATATATTAAATACATACAAATATTGAATACATAATACTTCATGATCAGAACAAAGCCAGTGTAGGATCCTGGAGAGATATTGGACCTGTGCACATTTCTGATGGACACCTTTCATAAAGTTACTGTACATTCCTGTTCAGGTTGAAAAGGCATATCCATGACACATAATCTACATGATTCTCTATGATGTGGCACCACAGTTCATTAAGAAGGAATTAAACATTCAGATTTGGAGGCTCCTCTCCCTCACATCTGCAGTTCATCTGCCCAGTGGCTCTGTGGGCGATCAGAGGACAAATTAGTAAAGCAAAAATTGCATTCACTTGTAATACATCAATTCTTAAAGTCCTCCTCCAGACACATTTTTAAGTATGTAAAAATACTCTGCTATGATTAATATTTTAAACATGGCTTAAGAAATTCCACCACTGCTGCCATAGTTATGCTAGTGCCCCAGCCACAAGTGATTTGATTGGTTCCTTGGTGCAAATGATGTCATAAAACCTGGCTGTCTGAATCTGGATTTTTGAGCCTGTTGTTGGTACACTGCAGTTTCAAGGCAGAAATTCTCAGCCATGGTGTTGACTGCTCATTTCACTCATGATGCGTCTTGTAGCAAAAACACCACATAAACATGTTAACATGGTTAAAAACTTGATTTCCACCAGAGGAGCTCTTTAAAATAAATATTTAGATATGGACTTTAGTACTACTGTGGCTGTACTTTCCTTTGGTTTGAAGCCTTTTTAATTTACCAAATATTTAAAGTAGGAAAGATTTAGGACACAGACAGAAGACGTTTCATATCCAATATACTGAGCATTCAACAAAGATATCTGTATATCTTCTATAACCTGGGATGCAGACGGTGTGATCTCTTACGAAGCAGCAGTGTTTATGAGGATGAAGATCAAGCTCAGCAAGTGCAGAATCTCCATTATCAAAAGTCAAGTCAAGGATCAAATACTTGATATTGACAGAATACCTGTCCCAACTGTTTCAGAAATGCCAGTGAAGAGCTGAGGCCGATGGTGTGATGCAAAGCTCAAGGACACCGAGCCGTTTGAAGGACACCACAGCTTGCATCAACACGACATTGCTGCCAGGAAAACTGGAAGTGGAAGTGACGGGGGTGATGTCAGGTATCACCGTTGAGCCCTCCGGAGACATCGTTGGCTTATCAATAAAACGTCAAATAAGTTGGGTGCCCACCTGATGACCCCCACTTTCATCACCCAATCCCACTACCAACATCCAGAGTGCCGATTTACCACAGGGATTGAAACATCAAGTCTTATTAGCTCTACTATGGCGGATGAGACTTCCCCACAGCACAGAGTGATGACAGCCCGGACATTCGCCCTCCACCGGCAGGAGGTGGGACGGCTCTGACTTCAGAAAATGTTTAGCGAGGCAGATCACATGACTGCTCATTCCACAGGATGGGAATAAACAGCTCAGCTTTTCCGACACCTGAAGAAAAGAAGAGATAAAGATGTACAGACAGTCAGTTCACCTTACTGCCTACAACTAACTAACTGATTGTTCTGAAATAAATGTTATCTGGGATTTCACAATTTAAAATTCCAGACATTTTCCAAACTACAGAATATAACTTTGACATTTGACCTCCAACCAGAAAGTCTGTTTGGCAGTGGTTGATCCAGGTGAAAATTGTGGATTACAATACCATGCTTGCATGCTAACATGCAACTTTTTTCAACTTAGTATTGTTAAAAGAACAGCTCTATGGAAGTACAGAGCTGAAGTCAGGATGTGGTTAGCCTAGCTTAGCATAAAGACTGGAAGCAGGGGGAAACAGATAGCCTGCAAAGTGAAAAAGTACACCTAACAACAACTTTATTCAGATTTATTCACAGGTCATATGTCATTTGTTTAATATGTACACAATCAAATGTAAAAACAACAATTTGTGGTTTTAGGTGTGGTTATGTGTTGGAACTATTTCTTGAAGAACAGGTAGGTGCAGTGACTGCGTGCAGCTTCCTGGAGTCTTGCTGTCACAGTGTGGTTGCCAGGTTTGGTGCCACGATTGTACCTGAACAGAGACCAAAACCAAATCCTGTGCACACCAACTGTACCGAGCAACCCACACTAAAGGCGGACACATTGCACAAGAGTACTGTGTGAATGGATACACACTGACTACATATACATGCACACAAATATCCGCTTTTTGCTCTTATTCTGAAACAGACAATGTTCCTACTAAGCTGTTTACATGGCTAATGAAAATGAGTATTCCACTAATATTCCTGTTTACATACATCTGTCAAGATCAGATTTTTTTCTAAGTTTTTCACCGCTGGAGGACTTGTTGGATCGTGCAAACAGCCTCCCTCTTTCATTCCTTCAACCACCTTCTTGTAAAGGTCTCGTTTGCTCATATCCACTTTTCATAACGTTTCATGTGAAGGCCGTTCACGGCTCCGGCCATGACAGCTGATTCCCAGGGCCGTGCGCCCTCTCCCCCTGCAGGGAGGGACGGGCCCTGCTCCCGACCAGAGCAGACTGTCCTCAGTGCGTTAGGGCGTCTGTGGCAATGTCCGACCACAAATGTGGGCTTTAAACAGGCAGGAGTCCGCAGACTGCAGTAAAAACTGCAGTTGAGACACATATTCTGAATGTTCTGTCCAAAGAATGCTCCTAAAACCTGAATAATAGCGGCATATCCCACAGTTCTAAATTGGAAAATGGGACAGTAACATTAATATTAGCCTCCATGTGTCCGTTTCCTAGCAGCTGTGTTTTCATGACTTAACCACTTGAACACCAAGTATATCGAGTACACGACTTCCCATGTGGTAACCAAGAGCTCAAGAGTTCCTTTGAAGGCAGCATTTCCTTAATTATTTTCCTTTTGTCTACCAACAGGCAAAGACAAAAGTATTACAATGCTTTGAAATCTTTAATTGACCCTCCACATGTTACAGTTTCTTCTGCCCCAATATGCACTTTGAACAAGTACATTGTGACTTTAAACTTATTAGGGCTCCATATACACAGCCACAGAAATGTTTAAGATCACATATTTTGAACATTTCATATCTCTCGAGGTCTATCGACATTCTGGGCCAGGGTGTTTGCTGATAAAAACATCTAGAGTTACAGTGAACAACATCCTGAATACGCTCGATAAAAGCGTCACTCTTGACATTCGGTGCAATTTCATTCAAAGACAAGAAAAGCCGCCAGAAAAGCCGTTTACTGTTGCAAACATTTGATACCACATTCAATTCACTGCGAGAGCTGGTGTAGAATATGAAGAGCAGGATTAAAATGGTCTGTCAATGACATTGTAGCTTTATGGATGCTGGCCCAGAAAGCACTATGCTCATAACAGAAAGGATGTGTTGATTGTCCTCTGCACCTTTTGTGTGTGTAATCTTAAACTGTGTGTGTTGTTCAGATGCAGCAGCCCAGCAGCATCCAGAGGGAGGTGAAGAGGAGGACGAGGAGAGCCCAAACTATGAGGAGAAAGCCCAGGAAATCGTCCAGAGTATTCTGCAGGAGGTGGTCAATACTGTTGCAGGAGGTGAGATGTGTTGTGTATGCAGTAAAAAAAAAAAATCTAATATAAAAATGTAAAGGCACTGGCTAATTATTCTCTGGGGGTGTCCTAAATATATTTTATTTATAAGCACATTAAGTATTACTAATGTTGTAGGAGTCATTCAGCTATTTTCAAAGGAAATAAAAGCAAGTGGATAAAAGAAAGGATTACTTGTACAACCCACCTTAGAGTGACTGTCAAGTGTGTGTGTGTATTTGTCATGGTGCATTAGTAGTTCAATGAACAGCAAGTTCAAGTACTTCGGACACATTTCTTTGTTCAGTGCAGCTCCTATGAGCACTTTTCACTTTGCTCACCCTTTATTTGCTATAGAATACAGGTTATTTGAATTTGCACTTCTACACTAAACACCTGTGGAAATTCCACCTGCTTTTGTGGGTTGGGGAATTTTTTAATGCAAAACTGACCCTTGCAAAATGCAGCCACATGTTTAATTTATCCCCTCATTATTTGCACATTCCTTTCTTAAATGCGTATGGAAAAGAAAGAGGTGGTCTTGACTGATTACACAAGCTGCTCCTCAGGTGACAACAGGACTGTGCTTCCAGGCCGGTGCCCCTTTTTGATAGATAACAAGCACCCCTCTGGGTACAAAATGTGTCTGAAAGGAGAGTCTCTAAACCCGGCTCTCTGCTAAGAAATAGTTCCTGGGAAGCTACACTATAATTTTAGGTCATGTCAAGTTCCCTTAGATGCTGACAGAAAGAAGGCAAAGCACTCTGTCTTTGTGTGCAAAAGTTAAAAGAAGCCTTTATTTTTTCTATGGCTGCAAAAAAAAAAGAGCTTCATTAAGTTGTATGCACAAAAGAATAGTGCTCTGGCTTCATTTTTCAAATACACTTTTACCCTTGAGCAGCAATTTGACAAACAGGCTTTAATGGTCGGGACTCGGAGGAACACTGAGCAGAAATGCACTCTGGTATCCTGTCTTCACCTCAAAGTTCTCTTAGATGCCGTTGAACATGCTGTTTACTAATGTGCCGCTGTCATTTTCTGTCTTTGTACTTCAGCAGAACATCATGTCAAACTCCAGATTAAGACCTGACAGTTTAATGTTGCCTCGTCAGTCATGAAACTAGTAGTCCTGCGGGATGTTTCGAGGTGTTTTAAGTATCTTCATAGAGTACTAGAGATCAATGTGTCTCCCCCTGTCCATCTCCTCCCTGCTCCGTCATCACCACAGGGCACTGCTTGGACCCCACAAACCTTTGCTCTGACTCCAAGGAGTCCGGCGGCGACGGCGAGCCGGCGGAGTCGGAGCCGGCTGAAGCAGTGACAGAGGGCACCCAGAGCTCCCTGGAGGACGAGGGCACCCTGGGTAGCGACAGCGAGCACGTCCATGCCAACGGCATCCCCGGCACGCCTATTTCTGCCAGCTTCACCCCCTCGCTGCCTGATGACAGACTGTCGCTCTCGTCCAATGACACTCAGGTGAAGCACGGACCAGAGTTATTACATTTTGGTTATAAATCGAAGTAAAGTTGACTGGTTAAAGTAAGCGAGAAATGACACAGCAGACAATTTTTTAAAAATGCGTTTAATATTTATGTGCTGTGATTGTTAGCTGGAGTTCACCCCCCGTTTTCAGTAATATTTCATTCTTGTTTATGATGTAACATTTTGGCTCTGCTGAGTAGCTGCACTTGTTGAGAGTCAGAGGGAAATTAACTATTTAATCAAAATACAAAATAATGAAAAGGGCTGTCAACACTTGCACTGTGAGGACTACTACATTTTTTTAATTATGCTGAATATTTTTTGCAATGTCTTATGTAATAGTCCTTCTTTTCCACTGTATAAAAAGTCTGTAATCATGGCTGGTTGTACTCCTCAGTGATCAAGGTTAAACAAACCTAATAGACATGGAGGCTTTTAAATACATCCTATAAACATGTGAATATCTGTATATATTCTGTGTTTTATTCCTGCACCACTGCACTATTGTCTTTGTGTGTGTATATGTAATGTTTGTTTACCTGCTTGCTGTCCTTGTTTTAGCTGTACGTCTCTTCTGTGTGTGTACATCGACAACTGGGATTCAGTGGAAGAAGATGTTGCTAACTGCACACTGATTTTACTGTTTTTGTTTCTCTGTAGGAGTCAGGAGCAGCACCGGGCCAGCCGCCAGGTGCAAAATTCTCCCACATTCTCCAGAAAGATGCCTTTCTTGTCTTTCGCTCCCTCTGCAAGCTGTCAATGAAACCGCTGTCAGATGGACCACCTGATCCCAAGTAAGAATTAATTCCCATGTAGTGTGCAACAATGGGATTACAGTATTATTTGCTTGGTCATTTTTGTTTAGTATTGCAGCCAGATGAAATATCTTTTTGTGCAGAGATAGATACTTTAACACAATGGAATAACACTGATATGATAAGAATATGTAGAAACAGGCTGTAGTCTGACTCAATAACCTCAGTCACATGCTCTTTGCCATTTATTTTCCAGCTTTTGCTGAGAAACACACCAATAATTAAAGGTCATCTTCTACTCTGAAAATCTCACTCTTTGTTAAATGGCTGATGAATTTTGAGATTAGTAATATGTTCTACAGTTAGTCAAGCTCCTGTGAAAACCCTCTATTGCCTCGGTTATTATTCTGTGTGAGTGCGTTGGGTATAAGAATAGATGTGAGTCATGGTTTAAAATGAGGATTGCTCCAGTGATTATGATAGCGTGTTGATAAATGGTGATGAAGGAGACAATGAGGCATCGCTTAGCATTTTCTGAATCACTTCCTGGTTTCATGAATCCCATTTTAACTGTTCCCCTTTTCAAAGCACCAGAAAAAGGAAAATAATCAGATTTTGCCATCAGTCAATATTTCTTCTGACCATGCTCTGGTTTGCCAAAATAGAGGCATCTGATTGGCTCGTGCTGATAGCAGTAGCTTTTGTGGAACAGGATTTCCTGCATCTGGTTTCTGTGTGTAACTCAATTCACACAGTGTCTGTGGGGTGACTTTGATATTTGTTTGTTTATTTTTTTATTTATCTAATCTTTTCAATTCTTGAATAGCGCTGGAAAATGAATGTGGTGGAAATGCAAGAGAGCAGTGTGTGTGTTTATGTGTTTGTGCGCCTGTGTGTGTGCGCCTGATGAAGGCCACGTCAATTACCTCGGCACTGATGTGCCGTGTCACTGGCAGACAGAAACCTTTTACCTTTCTAACAAGGCTGCTCTGCCTGATGTTTCACTATCTATCTCACACACACACACATATATATGCACGCACACATGCACGCACACATCACACAGGCTGAAAAGCTGCATTATTATTACCACCATAACTATCAGAAATGACTTTGTATCGTCATGGTGGATCAGAGAGTACACATCTAGTCTCAAGAGAGATTATTATGTGGCTGTAGTGGGACATCTATAATGATTTATAGGACAAAATGTACAACACTGTCCTCCAAACAAGTGTAAAAGTTATTGATGTATTAAATATGGATACATCCTCTTGACCAGGGCCATGTCAGACATTTGTCAAATCTAGTTCTGTCCCGAATTTCAGTTTTGGAGCTTTGACGCTTCAGTGAGAAATATTTGAATGCATTCAAAGCTTCGACGGTTGGTGCGTAATGAATAATGGAATAATTACTTATTGAATGGGCTATTTGGGATTTTTCAATGGACGGTTACCATGGCAATGGCCGAAGCGTCAAAGCATTCGGGTCAGCCCGAGTCAAATCTGCCATAATTCTCTCCGTCCTCTGTTTAGTTTAGTCATTGTGGTTCCAAAAATAGCCGACTTTCAAAATAATATGTAATGAAGTGACACTCTGGATTTCCATTATGAGTATTTACTAGAATAATTGGGCTCAATTAACACACGCCAGCCTCTATAATGTCCCACAAGTGGCTTCTTTGATTAAACTTGCACAACACACTCAGTGTAGAAGTATGGGTAATGTAGCCGACAACACTTAGGATTTTGATTTATTTGTACATCCTGTTACCATTATAAATGACAACAGTTTTTTCACAACACAGGTGATTCTGATAACATTAACGATGTGTCCCAGTGAGCCACAATAGCAGGACCTCCCCTAATGCAGCCGTCATTAATGTTATTAAACACACCTGTGCTTTTTCTACTATGACATTTCAAAATGTCTGCTGTGAAAAAGGGTCTATTCTTTTTTTTTTCTCTTTTGTTTTTCTTGCTCTGTAGACAATTTAGAATGTACGCTTTGACAGAAGTAGCCCTTTTAGCGAAAAAAACAAGTCCATATTTTTGGGCACTTGCAGAAGCAGAAGAGACACATTTTTGTTGTGCCACATAAATCCTACTTTGTCTGCTCTCCAAAGATGGAAGACATTGCAGAGAAGCAGCCAATCTCAGCATATAAAGTAGCTGAAAGTATGTTTTTTGAGCTCCAGTTTTTCTGTCCTGCTGCCGCAGAAAAACAGTTGAGACAAGCTGAGGCTCTGCACGCAGAGGAGCTTTGATTCAGTTGCCCTCGCGCTTCTTTGATGGCTGCAGAAGATTTTAACTCTCAGATGGAGAAATGCGGCATGATGTGGTCTCAGCGTGCATTACGCTGCTGTTTCTTTGAGGTGTAACTTTTCTTGAAGGACAGATAATTTGCCTGTAAGGACTTGGTTTTAGCGAGGCTTCTTTGTTTTTCCTCACTGAAGGTATCGAACGACCGAGAACACATTGTCCAATCAAATGAGCATTAACATTTCAGAGTCTTGAGCAGATGGCTGGGGAAAAAAAAAAACGTCAAGTTGTTTTATGCAGGAGCCAGCTTCATTCTCAAAGGGTTAGGGTACACAATACAATACAGTATAAGAGCTACATATACAGACATGGACCTGCACTTTATGGACAAAAATACACACAGTCACTCTCACTACGTTTTAATTTCATCAATATATTATCATGTCGTTCCCTACTGAAATATTCAGGCTGACCTCATGACAATACCATGTGTTTGTCCTATACTTATTTCCCCTGACTATATATATAGTTACAATCATTTTACTGGCAAAGCTGTGTTATATGCTTGTGTTATGTAATGAGTACTCAACACAATATTGGAAGTTATATATGTGACCCAATCACCTCCCAGCTTCTGTATACAAAACTGACATCCTTCTTCTTCTTCTTGCAATAAGACTGAAATGTTTGCATGTTTGTTTGACACATTAAATTGGTGAAATTGAGATTAGTCAACTTTGTCCCGAAGATCTGTGTGTGTGCTACCTTTTTACCTCTGGGTATTCAGCGTTGGAACTATATGAACTTTGGTTTAGCAGTACAAGCAAATACTGGAAAAGCGCATCCTCTCTAAGACCAAGTGCGACATGCTGCCTTTACATCCACGCTGCTTGAACGTCCTCCTCTTCTCCTCTTCTCGCCTCAGGTCCCACGAGCTGCGATCGAAGGTCTTGTCCCTCCAGCTGCTGCTGTCCATCCTGCAGAACGCCGGGCCCATCTTCAAGACCAACGAGATGTTCATCAACGCCATCAAGCAGTACCTGTGCGTGGCCCTGTCCAAGAACGGCGTCTCCTCCGTGCCTGAGGTCTTCGAACTCTCACTCTCCATTTTCCTCACTCTGCTCTCCCACTTCAAGACGCACCTCAAGATGCAAATCGAGGTAACGCATTCACAGCCGCGTTTTGCACTTATCAAATGCATTTCAGCGCATGTTGACAGTTTCTCAGACTTAAAGTGTGGAGGTAAAGAAAGTAACAATTTGTCTGCTGACAGCCTGAATAGACCTTAATGTGATGACTATAAGACATCAATTTTTCAGGGTTTTTCAGGCTAACCTACGGCAGACTATAACTCAGCCCGTTCTGCAGCTGCTTCACAGTAATCAGATATCTTCACTGGAAAGCTTTTAACGTGATGCAGTGAAGGCCGTCCACGCTACCAAAACACACATTTGCTTTCTGACAGCTGCTACCTGCTGCCTCTCATTCTTCAGCAGGGTGCTCTCCACGTGTTCATTCTTTTCATTTTTCCCCAGATCTATTTTGATTCATATATGCAGGGAAAACCTGTTGAACCAGCTGGCTAATTACTGTAGATACATCCACCCACCACGTCTTGATGGGAAGGAACAGTTTGTTCTGGGAAATTAATGACATAAGTGGAAAGATTGCAAAAAAATATGAATCACAAAACATAACAATTACAAAAGCAGCACTGTAAAAAGTCGTTCATTTAAATATCAGTTTCGGTTATGGGTATTGTTTCCGTCAGAGTCTCTCTCTGTTGAAGAACACACAGCGTACTCTGACAGTCTGACTCCATTTGTCAGTGCAGCAGGCAGCTGACACAAATGATGTATGGGAGATGTGGTTTCTCACAGAGTTCTGTAACATTCTTCCACCTCGGTGCAATTGAGAGTTGCCCTCTGACCTCCTTTCTGCTGCCCACAGTTTATTGTTCTGTTTGAGTTGGGTCAAAGTTTCTAATGCATGACCATCGGCTGTATTTGCCGTGCGTACTGAGAGAAAGTTATGTGGGCTCCCGGACAATATTATGTGTTGTGTATTCGGCCGTGCAGGCGGTTGATGGTGTTTTTTTTCTGCCTCTGCCGACTCTGTCCGCAGGTGTTCTTCAAGGAGATTTTTCTGTACATTCTTGAGACGTCCACAAGCTCATATGACCACAAGTGGATGGTCATACAAACCCTCACTAGAATATGCGCAGGTTTGTGTCTCTGTTTTCATTTGATTTCATTTTAACCAGGGGTGCACCGATTGTGAAGTTCTGTTTTTCTGTTCTTATTTATTTTGTTTTCATTGTTATTTATTCTTTGAATGAGCACAAATCCAATCATACACATTTTTTAAACAACCTTTAATATAACCTTTCACATGAAAAAGATTCTTTTTAAGCCTTTTTAACCACAAACCATCCGTGAATGTCATCTTCTTTGCAGATATGCCGATCGGTGCATCCCTAATTTAAACATGAATTGTTTTGTGTAATTTGATAGTGATGCAGTAATGGAGGTTTAGGAGAGAAGCTTCTGGTACACACAAACCAGCTAAATGTGTGTTTTTTTTAAGGTTTCAATTAATTTAATGATTCTAATGAACCTTTAATTATTTCTGCGTACTTCAGACTCTATAAAAGCCGTGTACACAGTTTCATAGATTCTCACTGCCAAACTCCGTCTGTGTCTCTCAGATGCCCAGAGTGTGGTGGACATCTACGTCAACTATGATTGTGACTTGAATGCTGCTAACATATTTGAGCGGTTGGTCAATGACCTCTCGAAAATTGCGCAGGGTCGCGGAGGCCACGAGCTCGGCACAACACCCCTACAGGTGATTTTTTTTTGGTATTACTCTTAAAGGTTAAATATTCAATATGTATTATCCTTTTACAATTATTTATAATACCTTAAAACATTTTCTATCCCTTTCTAGGAGCTGACCCTGAGAAAGAAAGGCCTTGAATGTCTCGTGTCCATCCTGAAATGTATGGTAGAGTGGAGTAAAGACCAATACGTCAACCCCAACTCCCAGACCAGCCTCGGTAAGACACGCTGAACATTTATTATTTATCTTATAAGACTTTATAAGACTTTAGTGGCGATCAAACCCAAACTGAATACAACAGACAAGAAAATGACCCTCTACACACTGATTAAATATTCAGTAGACACAAATGTGGCATAAATCATGAAATTAAATACACATAGAATTATCCCATCACTTTTATTGAAGTAAAGGCTTGAAGGTTTGGAAAATGTTTTAATTTTAACCGTTATGTTCTCAAGGTTAGGAATATGCTTCAGTTTGAATATACTCTTTGAAAAATGCTTGATTTTCAATGTAATCTGGTGTGTCATTTTCACAATCACGCATTTGTTAACATTTGCAATTAAACGATCCTGTGTTGTATTAGTTTGTTTGTCTCACATCAAAAACATACAATCAAATTTAATATGAACAGCTGGTAAAATAAACAAAGTCGCAATATACATTGATTGCTGTGTGTATAAAGTAATTCTGTAAACTTTATTTTTTTAATTTGTAACAATTTAGATGTGATGATATAGGCTTCAAGAGTCTGGAAATGTTTGGTTAAAATACCTTGAAAAGTGCTTGATTTGTAGTCTTAAAAAGCTGTATGAGCCCTGGTTTATACAGTGATGCATATATCACTGTAGTGTATTCCATATTATTATATCAAGATGTGATCAGAAGTGGTTTGAATTATACATTCACCGCTTAAATACAGATGGCACATGCTGGAAATGTTTGTGTGCCTGCAGTCTTACGCTTTGTTGGCTTTGCCCATAAAAACCCAGATTGTTGTTTTTCCTCAGCAGTCTGTGGAGAATTGAACTTGTGTTGTGGAAAGTGTGTGTCAGAGATGAGACTGCCAAGGTTATAACGAGACTTTCCCCCTGATCAGCCCGTTTCTTTTGGCAGCAGTTTATCATGGAGGTTAACTGGGGTTAGTGATAAAGCCCACATCCATCAGCTCGGCTGCAATCAGCTGTAGGATTGACAGTTGGCGTTCATCAGGGAAGCTACCGCTCTTTTGGAGGAAAGCGAGCATTCATCAGCTCGGCTCCGGCCAGAGGAGGCGGTGAGATAATACCCATAGTCCCGCGCAGACGGGCTAATCCGGAAGATTTACTCTAAAACAGAGCGATACCTGAAGCCGAGACGCCCGTCTGCAACGCACAGAGCACATCCTGTGTGCGAGACTGGCCCCTGGGTCTTCTGCACACCGGAGGATTTCTCTTGTTTTCCAAAGGAGGAGCTCAAATTAAGGAGCAACTTTGTGAAACGGGCTGGAAAAGATATCCCATTGGAACAAACCACAGGCTAGCCTCGGGCTAAGCTGTCAAGGCTAACCAGCAGAGGCAGTTGTGTTCACTTGCAGCGGGGACTTTATCTTGCCAAAAACTTATGACTAGTCATTAATCATCTAGCAGGAGCTCATGGGTCAAAATTTGAATTTTGAATGTTAAATCCGCCCTTGTGGCTGCTGGGGATTTCAGGCGAAGACAAGTTTTCTTCCTCCTACAATCATTTTTGTGAATTGTGTAATCCATTCCAGCATTGCAGCACAATATATCACCTTCCGCTCTTTCAATTGTACCCTGTTGTGTCATTTTCTCCCCTTTTCGTATGTCTTCAAAGCAAGAGCAGGTAATGGTAGAACAGTTCAGAGTTTTTGCTAGAACGTGTTGCTGTGATGGGAATTGTTCGTTTTAAGCCTGTTGTGTCTGTAGCTTTAGATGATTTTGTTCTCGTCTCACATTATATAACCTGTGTTGTTTGTAGGGTTTCCCAACTTACGTCCCATAGATTGTAACCAGAACCATGTATGGACTCATTAAACTATCTGTAGTGTAGGCACACTTTTTATGAACTCAATGGGTAAAAGTGCTGCTTGTTAATCTCATGAATATGTTATAAAGTGTTTCCCCAGCATGCAGCTTCAAATTTCAGTTAATTTCTCCCCTCTGTATTCCTCCACCTTTTTTTCTCTCTGTGGTGTAGAATGGGGAGCGCACTGGCAGCTCACGTTACCGTGACACTCTCCTGAATGTTTTAAAGAGTTTCCGATGGGTAATCAGACGCCGGGCCCCGAGCACAGGGTTACAGGGTAGACCTGCT
>JAOVVB010222553.1:0-10531 GCA_028570985.1 Heterobranchus longifilis
CATACACACACTTAGTCTCTCACAAATATTGTACAGTAACGATACACACACACACACACACACACACACACACACACACACACACACACACACACACACCTGCATATACATATACAAGTTTACCCCAAGGATGTGCTCTAAATGTCTATTACGTTTTTGGGACAGTATTGTGTAATGTTGGTAATGTGTCATGGGAGTTGAGTGCTGCTACTAAAGGGGAAGTTACATAGATGTGCATTAAAGATAATAACACTGAGAATCTTATTTCAACAGTCATGTCCCTTTTTTCTTAAATTCATGTTACTCAGGATTATCTTCTGTTTGTGCGTGATCAAATCATTTCTCATTGTCTTGTGAATCAGGCTTTTTGAGGCTTACAAAATATAGATCCCTGGAAGAGGTAAACAACATATTTGGGCCCATATAGCCATAAAATACTAGCCTGGCATCACCAGACTAATTAGCAAATGTGAAATTAGTCTGGGACCTCTCAGTTCATTTTCTATTTCCAAGGGGCATTATCAACAGCGCAGACCAAAACGCCTCGGGGCACAATTGGATAGACCTACAAAAGTCACCAATTAACATGGTCACTCTTTCATCCATTACACCAACATATGGTTGTGGTACAAACTCTCATTTTGCAGCTCAACAGAACACTGAAATACAAATCTGAAAACATTTTAGTTGAGAAATATGCAATGTAGTAACATTATCTTGATTCATATTTGATCAGCACTGCCTAGTTTGACAGTTTGATCTGAATTTCTGCTGAAAGTTACCAATTAACATGGTCACTGTCTTTCATAACACCAACATGCGGTCGGCACAAACTCTCATTTCGCAACTCAACAGAAAACATTTGAAAACATTTGAAGGGAGAAATAGGCAATGTAGTAACATAATATTGATTAATATTTGATCAGCCTTACCTAGTTTCACAGTTTGGTGTGAGTTTCCTGAGCATTGCGTGAATGGGTACCAGCAGCAGCCATCTTGCTTGATTATTAAGCCCACAGACTGATTGGATCTACATATTTTTAGTCAAATGAAATCTGTTTGAATAGGAGGGAGGTCAGACAGACTCTGCTAGAGGAAATTAAACATTGGCTCAGCAGATAACGGCTGGTTCCCAGGCTAAATGGGAACAACAATTTTTGAAAATGGTCCAGTATTGAGCGAAAGCGTTACCGCCGCGACCCAGGCTGCAATGTAATCGCTTGGAGCAGTAGCGACCGTCAATGTACATCCACTGAAAGTACTTGTTTTTGACATTAACAGACTCAGATTGTTATTCTGACAACATTATGGAAAGATGGAGACGGTGCCGTCATCCTGCCAGGTGTGTACTGATGCCAGGTCAGCACAGTAACTTTAGCTAATAACATTAGCTTACCTCCACTCTGTCTGGAGCTCACCTCTCTTCAGGAAAATGTGCTTTTCTATAGGACTTCTTCTGTTTTGATGGTCTTCACAGTGCAGTGTATGGACTGGAGTGTTAGGATCCGTTTGTAACAACTTTTGTTTGATACAGCTTGTCTGTATCCAACAAAGGTAACGTTAGTCTATGAAAGCTTCGCAAAGTTTAGTTTAGTTTAGTTTATTTACATCAGGGACAAAGAGAGAGGAGATGCTTTGCACCAGATTTAGCTGCTATAGCTACTTTCCATCTGTAGTTTTCTGCAAAGTTTTGTTGGCACAATTTGGAAATGCATGTTTTTTTTAGATAAAACTAAGCTACACTTTCTGTACTCCAACACAACAAACTCTCCCCAGCACTCCTCTCTCCACCTAACGTCCAACGTTGTCTTCCGGCGCTCTCGCTCAATACTGGACCAATTTCAAAAACGGTTGTTCCCATTAGTCACTTAGACACAAAAACATGGGAAAATAGGTTGAAAAATACCCCTTTAACATGAACAATGGGTAAAATCAAATGACTACATGTACTGTGAAAGGGGTTGCTCATAGTGACAAAGTCACAGAGAGTTATCACCCAGCCCTTAGCTCTATGCTTAATGGGAAATATAGATCCCAGCATCTTTTGAGCTTGAACCTACCAGGAACTAAAAGTCTAGATGTCTTGGCCTCTGCTGCATTGATTTTGACTCCAAACTCTATGGAAGTGCAGTCCTACATCACAGGAGAACCTCTTTAATCGCCCGTTTCAAATGTTACCACGCGATCGAATAGGCGTTATCAGTGCCTATCAGCCTCATACATATGGGTCAGTAGGGGCCCTGCTAGAAGGTCCAGAAGGCTGTTGCAGGTTGCATGTTAATTAGGTTTCACTTTCTGTTAGGTGCCGGAAATAGTAAACTACCTTACATTACTACATTTCTGTGCGTTTCACGTCGGTAGGTTTAGAGAAAAAACATCATGGTTTGGATTAAATACCTTACATAACTTACGTCGGGAGACACTTATGGGATATTAAAATTACTCATTTAAATGAGAGAAAATGTTGTTTCAACCAGGATGCAATTTCTGCTCTCCCACGTGAAAGTCCTGTGTTTCAGGATCCACCCAGAACCCCAACATACCATGCAGAGTCTGGAAGCTCTTTATATCTCATCATCTGGCCTCCTCTTTTGCTCCAGTCACAATAACCGTTAATATAGTAGACAAGCACTGATACTGCACATTCAATCACGTGATAACGATCGAACTGGGTGCTTTAATAATATTGCAAAATATTAAAATGTAATGGGCGACTATACATAAACATAAAAAGTTAGACTCTCCAAAGTTACATCCTCATACAGCTTGCAGTGGAAATGATTAAAAACCCAGATTGAGAGGAAATACGTAAATGACTCTTCTATAAATGATCTCTTATGGTGGGCACTATTCTGCGAAACCACGTAGCAGAAAGGCATGCAGATGTGCAGAAATTCAATTTCAAAGTTTGAGCCTCAGTCTTCATTTGCAGTAAAAAACCAGACATCTGCGTTGTGTGGAAATGGGTAAAATATCAGAAACATAAGGAGAACCATAGATCTGGGAGTGGATCGGCCAGGACATCTCGTCTTGAGGGATGCTCAGGAAGGCCAGCTCACACAAGCCAGGCGTAACGCAGCAGGGAAACGCACAAGCAGCCCTGCACTCTCATGTGGAGACAATGACAAATCCAGACCCCATCAACACTTGTGGAGAATGTGCAGAGGGAGACCCCCTCCAAGTCAGCACAGTATACTCTAACAGCGCCCTAATGAATTGAGGGCCTTTCCCTGGTGGGCTGTATACGCGTGTGATCCGAAAACCAGGTTCCCTGACGTTTCTCTGTCTTGTGTCATTTTCTGTTCCCATGCATTATTCTGTTGATAACAAGTGTCTTGCTGTTTCCTCTGGAGTTTAGCTTGTTGAAAGGCATCTCCCAGCGGACACAAAGTGATGATAGTCAGATAGCCTTAACGCAGAGCATCCAAAAGATGGATAATGCTCCTGCTGAGAAACTCGCTACTGCTGTGGTCCAGTTGCTCCTGATAGTAGTGAGGGAGATTTTCACCATTCAAATGTCAACATACGTTGACATTTGAATGCATCTACAGCAGCTTAAGTCCCAGATGTCAGAACCCACCAGTGGAGATCTAAAGTCCATATCCCTGCAGAGATTTTGTAAACTCCAACAGGAGGTGGTGCATAGCAGTGATGGGGGTAATCTGAGTACTCTAACACGTTACTTTGTAATGCGGTTTTCAAATAAGCAATCTCTTACTTTTACGTTGTGAAAGTAAGTAACTAAGTATTGACCGAGTTAACTCGCTGCATGTTGAAACATGATGTACTGTAAGCTACACAAGCCGTGTTTAATTGTTTTCATAGAGGCAGCTGCTCCTAATATGCCTCTCTGCACAGATCGTTAGCCATCAGGTAACGTTAGCTAAAGTTTATATTTACTTTTTTCATGCACTTGTAGGAACTGACTCGTGTTTATGCATGAGCCTCAGTACCCTCTGAATCATACATGTTTACTAAATCCAACATAATGGAGCTGTTATCCTGTTATTAGCCTGCAGAGTTACAGATTATGGGCTGTAGAAGAGGCTATAATTACAGTAGTGTCAGTTACAAGTTACTTTTCTCAGTAAGTAGCGCTGTAATGTAACATTACTTTTTAGTGGCAGTGGTCTTGTAATGTAACAAGTTACTTTTAAAAGTAACATTACCCAACACTGGCCTGTAGTGAGCAGGAAAGAGTGTAAAATGAGAGAACTGCATTATATTTTTTCTTTGCTACACATAAGATAAGACTGATATTGTGTATTCTGTTGTGTCACTTTGAAGTAAACTCTAAAGCTGCAACTATTGGACACATATTGTCTTTTCTGTAATCAAACTAGACAGGTCTTTGTGGGTTTTGAGCTTTTTTGTCTGTAGGATCACAACAACTATGTTGAGAAAGAAACAGCCCAGTAGGAATTACGTCCATATTCGACAATTCCACACCTCATGATTTACGTCTCTTGCCAACATTCAGCGCCAAAGCAGGAAATAAGTCCAGAGTACGTGGTTTCGCTTAATCGTCCAATATCGATGTCAGCTTCTCTGACATTTCTCTCTCTCTCGTGTCATTTTCTGTTCCCATGCATAACTCTGTTGACAACAAGTGTCTTCCTCTGGCGTTTTGCTTGTCGAAAGGCATCTCACCAGCGAGCAGAAAGTGATGACAGTCAGCAAGGTACGGGCTGTTTCTTTCTCAATATAGTTGTTGTGATCCTACAAACAAAAAAGCTAAAAAAAAAAAAACCCTCCAAAATCTGTCTAGTTTGATTACGGAAAAGAAAATGTGTCCAACAGTTGCAGCTTTAGAGTTTCAAACTACTTCAAAGTGGTCAAGTCTGACACGATTTACGTCTCTTGCCAACATTCGGTGCCAAAGCAGGAAGTAGGTCGAGAGTACGTGGTTTCGCTTAATCGTCCAATATCGACGTTCTTGTCTGGTGATCGGGTTGGAAAGAAAATCGAGAGATATAGTTAAAAAAAATCTGAGTAGCAGGTTTGTTAGCAATAAGGCTGCCATTATTTATATACACTGGTTGTCAAAGAACTACTGTGTGGGGGAACTATGGAGACCAACAATCCACAAAACAGGAGCTGAGCTGTGGGGTTTCTCAGTGCTGCTTTCCTTTTTGATCAGTGATACAAAATCAAATAAATGAGAGAACAACGTTAAGGAATGCACCTCATGGAGACTGCATCGATTAATCTGCAAATCTCCTCCATGTGACCCTCCTCCCGCCTCGTCCTTACCCATTGCACTGCTCTAAATACGATTATTCAGAGAAAAAGAAAAGAAAAGCATTACTTGTAATGCTGCCAGGGTCCAAAATTGTCCAAATAGTTCTCAGCCCTGCCAGACACAACAGCATATTCACAGTCTCGTTCCGTCTGTGGATTCAATTCAGTCTGGCACATTTCGATCCCGTCTTCTTTTGTGCCCTTTAGCAGTTTTGGCATTTTGCTAAGATACATGTCTTTTCTGTCTATTGTCAAGAGACGACATGGCAGCGCTATTGTCCATCGTCTGCAAAATATAAGCCCTGCTGTCTGTGCAGGAGCCGCGTCTCCCGTCTCCTATACACGGCTCGACATTAAGGCTTGTCCGGGACGACTGGATTATTTTGTCGGGCACGTGGAAGAGAAGTTTACTTGCTCCACCGGACAAGTTAAAAGTCACAAAACAAAACAAAAATCTGTGTGTCTGACTGAGCCGTTGTTTGTGAAAACCCAGTGAAGCCAGCCGCCGCCGCCGCTTGGATTTTGATGCTCGTCTATTTGTGGTGTTACGGTATGAGACTTGGGGAGCTTGGAGCGGCCAAAAAGAACAAAGAAATAACCATATTTCACCAATAATTACTTACATTTAAAGTAAAGTAAAAGAAGACATTATATTGCACATTATATGTAATCAAATTATAAGAAAATGTGAAGTTATTCTACTCTGCTGTACTGTTTTTTGTTGTGTTTTTAAAGGGAGCTCCAAAGTTAAAATATCATCAAATAATCATCTTTGATCTGCCATTACCTTGACCCTGACTTTTACTTTACAGTTTTTGAGAAATTTAAAGGGAAAGTCAGCTTTTATGATGGATCAAAGATCATTATTTGATTATATTTTAACTTTGGAGCTCCCTTTTTTAAATAAAAAAAACACAGTACAGTTGAATAACTTCACATTTTACTTAAAAAAATTACTAAAAATTGTCATTTTTACCCAGACAAGTGACTTTTGGGCCTGAAAAAGTAACTGTCGAGTCCTGCTATATATATATTGGAAGCTCCAGGGAGGAAGGAGTGCTGTAATGCCTCATCTGTAACCTCAGCTGCACTTCACCCGATGTCCTCCCTGCATCTTCTCTCTCTACGTCTCTCCACCGGTCCATCATTCACTCCATAGAGGGCGTCTGGAATGCGTCTGTAATCACTTTCACTGCATTTTTCTGCAACAAGAGGGGAGCTCAGACAGTAACACAACGTGTCTATACGGTGGATGGGAGCATATGGAAGAGATGCAGACAGGCAGGCAATGTAATGGACGGTGACGTTTGTTGGCTGAGAAAACCATCTGATCTACAGATATAGAAATTAAGACTGGCCAGGACTGGACGGTTTTCTCTAAAGTGTCTTAGAACAAAAAACATCTTTGTTCTGTTGACTGAATGACTTACGATGCTTTTTGGGAAACCCACTTTTAAACCCAGATGGAAGGGTTTTGTCTCCACTGTCAGTCTAGACTCCATTTATTTTCACATCTGTGCTTGTGCGATAAGCAAATTGTAGCCATTACCTTATGAGTGTGAGAGGGCAATTGTGTTTTTCCCCATGGTGTGCATGAGGAAAGGGGGGGGGGGGGGAGAAAACACACACACACACACACAAGCTAAAAATGAGTGTGACCACTGTAGGAGATGTGGTGGTGGTGAACATCAAGTAGTTGAGGTGGAGGGATGGAGTTGGTCGGGTGGGTGAAAGAAATTTGGCATGGCTGATGGAAAAGGAGTCTGGAGTCGGCACACGCATGAACACATACATACGCACACGCAGAGGACAGACACCAGCACCCATCATTCAAACGGCATTTTAAGGGCCATTTAAGTCATTCCAATAAAAACGTTATAATACGTCGTCCCGGGGAGATGGAGAGGAAAGAGAAGTTATGGCACGGGCAAGGGGTAGTAGAAAGAAAATGCGAGGAGAGTAAGTCAGACGATGTTTGTTTTCAAGTCTGCGATCTTTTTCATGTCATTCTCCCTCGCTGCTTTTCTCTGTGAGAGAGAGAGAGACGAGTTCTCCGGTCTGGGGGAAAATGATTTAGTGTCAGCAAGAAGGTGCAGAGGGTTTATATTCCTGCCAGTCTTATCAGTTAATCAGTTCTTCCCTCAGCTAAACTTGTGATTTTTCCCACCCGTGTAGTCCTGTTGGCTCGTGTGTCCACAGTTCCCACACACTGACCCCATGTTGGCAGCTTGTTGCCAGGAAACTTTTCATGGGATGTTTTGACCCAGGCGATGCACCTTGCTACCTTTTGCGAGTGCTAATACCGACCTAATGTGTCACCCATCACCTATATGCTACTGTTGTTTGACTCACTTACCCCCCCCCCACCCTTTGAGACCCGAGACTACCCTCAGATAACAGCCTCCTCCGAAAACGTGACAGACCCCTACATGTAACAGGAAAGTGTGTGTGTGTGTGTGGGGGGGGGTGGCGTTTATCTGTCTGCCTCACGACCTTAAATCTCCATCCAAGGCCAACAACCGCATCTGCAGCGTTGCATTCCGACGACTGTTATTTCGGCATTATGTCTATTTGCACTGTTCTCAACTGAGGGGCTGTGAAAAGCCGTCTAAACACAGCGCTCTCATTCCACGCGATCCTGGCCAGTGTTAGCATAACGGAGTGAGTGCAAATATGGAGCAGGGCGATGGAGATTTTGGATAACCGGTGCTCCTTGACTTCATGGCTTGTGTTCTTCTTCTTTTTTTAAGTGTCCTTTTTCTTCTTCCCCCAGTCAGCCTCTGCAGCACACAAACCCTCATATTTCTTCACCCAAATTACAAAAGACCTTTTCTTACTTAACTCTTATCTAACCATGCAGATAGTTTTGGTTTTACTTTAACGAGTTTTGAAGTATCCATCTCTAACGTGTGTGCCTCCTCTCTCTATTGCAGTGCTTATCTGTGGTGCTCACAGCAACAATCCATCACATTAAGACACATGTGCAAAATTAACACTGATGAATAGTCGCCTATGCAAGCGAAGGTGCGAATAAAACATTTGCTTCCAGTGGCAAAGCAAAATTCGGGTGGAGTTCAATTTTGGTGAATTTTGACCGGCACGAAATATCGCCTCGGCAAGCGATGGTCACTCGCCTGCATCCGCGTATGTGTGGCCATGTCCTTAACTGTCTACATAGTCCCACGTAGCCAGACCTATATCTCCACAGCGCTGTGTCAAAAGTGAGATAACCAAAGTTATCTCAGGACACTTTTCATACAAACCATGCTCAATGACATCACATCACTCCTCTATGCTCTTTGCATGCTGCTGCAAAAGTTTTGCTTAGCACCTAGATTTAATCCCCCATTTTCACTAAGCCTCACAAAGATCTGCATAATGCATATATATACATATATATATATACACACACACACACAGGCATGTACACATGCACGTACATGCACATATGCACACCCGTCCGCACAGATGTTCTGAGGCTCAGACCTCAGAACATTTTTACAGACCATCCAGAGCCATTACCTCTGATTTACAGAGCACGTATTAGCTTGTTCTCCTTTACACCCGCCTACCACAAACCTCACTCTCAGCACGCACCACCTCCAACACGTAAAGTTTTTATAAACTCGTGGTTTGAGCATGAGTTGATGTCTCCTGTCCCCATCTCGTTTTGTTTTGCATAGAAAAAAAAAAAAAAAGTGTTGGGTTTTACACTCCTACCTCTCCAAACCTAAGTAAACACACCGGCTTCCAAACCATACAGCGTCGCGCTAAAGAGACACGTCAGACGGGGCCCGGGGTTATGCTTTCTCAGCAGCAGATGAGAGATTTGAAAGGAAGGAGAAGTTCTGTGGGCAATTTACATACGAGGGACTTTGAGTCTTTTTTGGGGTCGTTTGTGGGCCGTGGCCAGCCGTGCCTCTGGCTCTGGACGGACCATCGTATCTCTGTTTGATGGCCGTCATTCACACGTGTTCTTTTAGTAATTTTCTAGCATAATCTCACACTTCAAAAGGGAGAATGAGAGAATTTTGTTTCTCATTTGCAAGGGGAAAGAAGCGGGGAGACAATAGACAGAAAGACTAGACATACAATCCATTTCCATTATACTGCATGCCCTTAGAGCACAGATTTCAGATTTGGTCGATGATGCTCTCACCCCCCCTCCCCTCCCCTCCTCTCTGTGTTGCCCGCTAGCATGTTGCTCAACTGGAAAACAATGGCAGAAGTCCTCCATCTGGTTGCAGTTTGTATCCCGTGCCAGTTTGAGTGGGAGTGATACAGAGACCTCCAAGGGGCTTAAAACAACAACAGCTCGCAGTCGAGAAGGCTGGTTGCATATTTCCAGCTACTGTAGCAATAAACACACACACACACATGTTCATACACAGAGAAACCCAAGTGAGTAACTATTAAATTGATATAATTCTGAATCTGGTGACCGATTACATTCAGGGGAATGTACAGGTATTGGAAAGACATTAAAATTATGAAGTGTATGATGAGACGGGGGGAGAGAAAGTATGACATGTATTTGGGCCCATGGCAAGTGCAGTGGTGGAATGTCCCGGGGTGTTTTAATGGAGTTTGTCTCTCCGCACCTGTGGAACTAATAGCCAGCCACTGAAGTCAGATGTCCTATGAAAATATTTGGTGGAATGGGAGAGGGGGAGAAGGGGGCGTGGATCACTTGGAAGGTTCATACCTAAAGGCAGGCGTGTAGTTTGGCTAACGCCTAGGATTTCCATTAAACGCCAGGTTTGAGGAACAAGATAATTGCTCTAGCAGAGTCTGCAGCCTGAACCCCATCTCCTTCTCTATCCCTGTTTCTCAGAGACGCACTCTGGCCCATGTGCTGCAGAGGAAAAACACAGTGTGTATGCATGCTGTTGCTCAAATACTGTTCTTGCAAAGTGTTGGGAGAGTTACTTTTAAAACGTACACTGCAGATTACTGAATACATGCCCTAAAATTTAATTTGTAACGTATAGGGAGGCAAAGTTTGTAGTTTAAAATCTCGGAAATGAGTTCGCATTTTAGCACTTCCGGTTCCCTCGCCTCAAAGTCAGTGTGTTTTCTGAATGTGTTTTTGTTTAGACGGCTGAAATAAGGTCTGTGGTTAACACAAGCTTCTGAGATTTTCACGTTTTGTTCTACGATATAAAACATGTCTGTAAATACCCCGCTGGTGCATTTCGAAGCTTTTACGTGTGTTTTAAAAAGGCGGTTGCTAACAAGTGGCTAAATGAGACTACAGAGGTTGTCGAGGACATTAAACGTCACCGTCAGT
>JAOVVB010222564.1:0-10530 GCA_028570985.1 Heterobranchus longifilis
GTCTAGCTCCACCCCTGTATAATAGTACACTGACAGTGAGTACTTTTACCTTTGATACTACTTCTTTTACTTATACTTGAGAGACATTTTGACTGCATGACATTTACTTGTGTAGGGATGGGACGATTTTATCGTGGATCGTGATAAAAAAACACTCACATCAATAATTTGATCGTGGTGAGTTTCCATTATCGGGATAATCGTGAATATTGTGAATATCCTCACAAATTGACTGCAGTTTACTACATTGTCCCATCTGTGATGCAATAAAAAATATTTTTCTTAAAAAAAAGGCGTAATGTTTAGAGAAAAAAAGTCCTAACAAAGCAAAATACAAGGTAAAATAATTCCTGTGTGTTTTAGTACTGTTTTAAGATTTTTAAGCATATTTCATTGATTATCGGGTTAATATCGTGAATTATTTTAGCTAGGATAATTGTGACATGAAATTTTCATATCATCCCATGCATACTTGATGGAGTATTTTTATACTGTTTGCTACTTTTACTTTAGTAAATGATTTGAATCTATCTGTGGTTATTATATAAAATATTGATTGTAGCTGCTTTAAGTATATTTGGCCAATACTACTACTGTGCTTTTTTTGGAAGGGCCTCATTACAGAAGTCTGAAATCCTATCCTATCTCAGTTTAGGATGACATTTAGGATTTTTGGTATTACAGAAGCATGTTTCCTAAATCCTATCTTATCGTAGTATAGGAATAACGCTATTACAGAACCATCCTAGCTTAGAGATTTCCCAAGTTAGGAAGGATGGCAGAGACCCTGTCAAAAATTCACAATAACTGCCAAACATGGCAGCAGCAGTGTTGTTAGGCCTGTGTGGCGATGACAACGACGATTGAGAACAACATGAAATATGATAGAAAGACTAATATAATCAAACCGTATGATGACTCTTTACAGTTCCCAGAGCATGTATTAATGGGTATATATCAACCACCTTTTTTTTTGGTCTTTTTTTGTCTTTTTTTGTCCATGATAGCAGTGACAAGTGAGAGCTGCTGATATTATGGCTTGTCCACATACAGACATGCCAGGATGAGTGCCAATTGAAGAAACTTATTTACAGTTAGAGTTAGGATTTCTTGAGATAAGATAAGACAGGAGGTCTGAGATAAGATAGGACACAGGCATTACTTCTGTAATAGGAAGATAGGATTTTTCCTATCTTTGAAACTTAAGATAGGACAAGCAGTTAACTTTAACTTTAAATTTAACTTGTAATAGATTCTTTTTACACTGTTATATTATTACTTATACTGAAGTAAAGGATGTGAATTCTTCTTCCACCGCTGTATCTTTTGTTTCTGTTGTGATGATAACGTGGAGGCGCATTTCATCTGTGTGATCCAGACTGTGTCCTTCCTGTCAAATAAAACCTACACTATTTTTTTTTTTTTTATCCCACAGGCCCACTTAGCATTCTGGTTTTAGTTGTTGGGCTCTATCGTGATCCGCAGTAGACATATCTTGGTGGACAGACACACACACACACACACACACACACACACACACACACACACACGCGGGAATGAAAGGCATTTCAGTGGAAGTGTGATGGAATCAACATTGTTGATTTGTCATTTGGTTGGTACACTGCGGGCGGCTGCCAAACAAGCCACTGATACGGTTGCCATGGAAAGAGCTCTGGTTTGGTGCATGCGAGGCAGAAATCTGATGTGCTGCCATTCTGGGTCGGGTTCATTTTTGTGTTAGAGATTCACTCGGCAAATTCAAGCACATGCAAAGAATGGATAAATCCTGCTATCGGTCAGCGTATTCCTCATTCCCCAGCATCACAAGCGTATTTTCTGTCCTCTTACTGTACAGCTGACAGCAGGAGATGGTAAAATATGTGCTGTGTAGCTGGAATCCTGATAAGCAAAGAACCCATAGCACTGACACTGTGCCATCCTGTTGAAATGTTCAGATTTTAGTGCACGTTGACGTTAATATAAAACCAGACTTGGAGAAAAAGTGTCATTTTTTTTTCCCCCCTCAATTTACCTCTTCTACTTTTCATTTTCCAGAATACTTTGGACAAACTTCCAGAGAAGCAGTTTGAGCTTTAGGTTTGCAGCAGGAGATGAGAGCTTTCGCAGTCTTTGTTTTTCTTGTCACGAAAAGTGAGACTTGCATGCTTTTACTCAAAATACAACTTGTGGCTGAGTTGTACTTTGTGCTGTGTTGAAGGCATCTGTCAGTGGAGGAGTTTACGCCCCTGTCTGTTCTTTGATACATTTCTCCCTGAATGATTGTCGGGTATTTGTTTCAAATGGAGAGTTGGACTAAAAACTTTTTGGACATGGTCATGGAAACAAAATCAGATTGAATCTGGCAACATGACATGTCCAGATTGCAATAAGTCAGCCATTATTGTGTCTATTTTGTACTGCTGTTTTCATCAATAAGTCCTCCAAACCATACGACCATATTTGTCGTTTGTCCCTACTCTCTAATACAAGAGTTTACAAAATTAGCGCCCCCTAGCGGTCAGAGTAAATACTTAAGAGTACGTTTTTTTATACTAAACTTTACATTTGCGGTTTTAAACATGCCGTTAACCTTGTAAAAACAGACGTTGTTGTGGTAGGTTTCAGTTTAGGCAACAAAACAACTTGCTAGGGTTAGAAAATCAGAATATATATACTGAAATATATACTGAAAATCAGTATATTTGATATATTAAATCACTTCTGTACATCCATGTCACATGACTCGGAATGTCCCATGATGCCAAAAACTTTTCTTTTCAAACGGGACACGGGCACAACAACTGTTGTCGTTTTGCTCTGGAGGACAGTCCGGTTTTTATACCAACACACTTTGTTGTTTTTGTTTAGCTCTTTACATTACAACCATATTCTTTGTTTTAGAGAGGCATCGATTAATCGGCCGCCGATTTTCAGCTGATCGGCCGTAACTGGTCTCATATATCCGATTTTTTCCGTCAAATTTAATTAACACACATGTGCGCAGCGGTGACAGCGGTCAGACTCGTCACAGCCACAAACATGCCTGTTGCGCACACAGAGAGCTGTAAAAAAAACAACAACTGTATCTTCACATATATCATTTTAATCTTTGTTAGTAGTTATTCATTTAAAAGCAATGGGCATCTTCTGAACAATGCAGAGATTACAACAGTCTCTACTAAACTGCAGTAATAATTACAACAATGCCTGTAAATAGCTTTTTAAAAACATCAACTCCAGTAAAGACACAGAATGCCATAAAAGAATTTCATGGCTCATTAGCTATTGATTTCTGTCTGCACAGACTCCTTTCTCATCGCTGGCGTGCAACAACACGAGTGAGGAAGTAGTCCGGGTTAAAGACACGGAGACGCTGCCAGCAGAGAGGCTTTGCATCAAAAATATATCTGTGCAACTATTAGCAACACTTAAACTTCGCCATATTGTCGCCATGACAACACCGGGACAATGTCGGTCAGGGTTCAGTCGGTTACAAGACAAACAGAAGGCGGCGGTAGAGAAAAAAGAATATAGGAGAGGAGGAGTCACAGCAGCAGAGAGGAGAGGAGACAGATGGAGCTGAGAGAGAGAGAGAGAGAGAGAGAGAGAGAGAGAGGAGTCATCGGATTTGTTGGGAGGAAAATTGTTGGCCAGAGACTAAATTGATTGTAAATTTACAGGATTTTGTGTTGACATTGTAACAGTACACTGGAAAAAATGATAAACATTGAAGCTATATAATATGATCGACGGTTAACTATAGCATTATACACAAAATATTTAGAGTAATTATATATTCGCTCAGTAATTATTTTAGCACGTCGTCTATACGAGCGTCCAGTGCATAGGGAGTAATACCAAACAGTGAGTGTCCGGTTTTTGAATCCTGCTGATGAAAGCATAAAGTTGCATAAACTTCTCCAGTAAGTTACAGAGATATTATACATAATTCCTGAGGCTGTAAAATGGCACAGTGAGCAAATGCTGAGGTAATATAAGGTTGTGCACACAGTGTAAAACAAAGTGAGACTGTGCAATTACTGCCTCAATAGCATGGAACAGCAGGGGAGCACTGCCACAGGGGGTGGACACAATAACACGAATACCCATTCCGTCTAATGCATAATACAACAATACGACAGCTGTGCAGCAAAGCTAATACCACGAGCCTTTAATGTTGAGGTTCGGTGTCACAGAGGTGATGATGATTCAAATCTACGGTTACTCCCGAGGCCGTGTGCCGTTGTTGCAGCGATGGGTTTGTTATATTCTAACACACTACATTGAGATATATAAACTTCTAATATACCAAGAACTGCTCTGGGAATCCTTATAGACTGAAGGAGGAGTGTTGTTTGTTTCATGTATCCTGCTGCTACAGATGAATGGAGTAAACAGAGCCTTTGCATTAAAGGAGGCACCAGTTAAAAAGCGATGGACTGTCACCACAGGTCAGATTTTACAAGCAGATATATTTTTATGTTTGTGCATCAAATGTGCGTTTGATGAGCTGTCTCTGTGTAGATATTTCTTTTTTTTCTTTTTTTTTTTTTTTTTTACTTTTAGCTATTTTTATTTGTAAATTATGATATTCGTGTTAATTTAAGAAAAGTAGTTTATAGTATTTAGTAAATGGTAAGTAAATTTATGGCCCAATCTCAATGAAAAGCTGTGTTCACATTACCAATGACAAAAGCTGAACAGCCAAACGTGGCCAGCTACATTTAAAACTGAAAAATGATGTTTACATTCAGTGTTTATCACCGAAACAGAATGTATTTCCTTCCCCATAAACCATTTGCAAAGCTGATTGCATTGTTTAGGCCGATGGCCGATTTATTTATTTATATATATTTTTTGCATTGATAAAATAGCCTACAACAATTTAAAATTGCTGAACTTAAATGGACATGTATTTCACACATATTCAGCAGATAGCAGCATCTCTTTGTTTCTGAAATGTAGAAATGTACATAAATAAAAACAATACATCTCTATATTTTTGGTCCTTTTGTAGATCTGCATCAGTCCTAATGTTTCGAGAAAAGTGAAAAATTAGAGAAAAATGTTTACAGAAAAAAAAGTTGTAATTTATTTGAGAAAAAAAAATCGTAATGTTTCAAGAAAAAAGTAGTAATGTTTTGAGAAAAGAGTCATAATGTTTCAAGTAAAAAGATGTAATGTTTCGAGAAAAAACTTTTTGTTTGAACTACAAAACAAGGACTTCCTCATCAAAATATTGCTCCATATCACTACTAGCTGTCAAAATCTCAACATGGTACCTTTAAAAGTCAAACAAACGTGACACCAGCTGAGCGGTTGAACTTCTCTCCCTGCTGCAGCGATGTTAGAAAATGCGCTCCGGATGTCTTCAATGAACCTAAAATCCCTGCTGGGTGTGGCCACTTTAATGGAAATTACTCAGCATGAAGTTGACAAAACTCAGTGTTGTGCCTGCACGAAATGTTGCAGCTTTAAATATTTCTTGTCTCCAGGTTTACCTGTTTTGGTGAATCTTCTCCTCCTCGCAGTAATAAAACTCTACAACTAGTGGAGTGGAGCAGCTACTTCACTCAAGTCATTACTGCAGCCATTTTATTCATTTTATTCATTGAGTTGTCATCCAGTGTGTTCACGCCTGAGTGCGACTCCTGTGCCCCGTGGGCCACTGTAAGGTGAATTATGGGAGCCTCGGCTTATAGCTAAGGTGATTCTTTCCAGGGCGGTCAGGCTGAGGAAAAATGAAGTGTTTTTTGATAAGAACAGCATGCAGCCTGAGGCACGAAGAAGAAACTACTGATGGCAAAAAAATGGTCCTGTAACATAAAGAAATACAAATCTTCAGTACTGCAAAGAAAGGTGGGAAGATGTACTGATTGTGGACAGACAAAACCTCTTTCTTAAACGTACAATATGCAATTTTCTGCCGCTATGGGGTCGCTCAATCCAAATGATAACACATGACAGAGCAATGCATCATTGTAGTCAGCTTCTCCCTGTTAGGATTCCTTCAGTTCAGGAGTTTTTTACCGGGAGCCGAATTATCCGCAGAGGTCTCCTCCTCTCCAAAACAAAAGGACCAGGGGTCTCATTTACTGTATAACCGTTGCATATGTATAAAACGAACGCCACTTCCCAAAAAGTTGTGATCTATCAAAACAAACTTGACGAGGTAAATTGGTGACGCAGATGGTGAGGTTGCGAATTGAAGCCATATTGTAGAAATTAAATTCATATAATGATGCCTCTCAAACTTTTACTTTCACTTCATATCACACATTACTCATAGATCCACTTCATCATAAACATTCAAACCAGCAGTGTTATTTGTGATTGAGCAATACCTTCTCCACAGGCACATTTCAATTGTAAAAGCCAACTTAAATCTCAAATCAAATTCAATATTTCATCAGTGCTGTCTCACCGTCACAACATCAAATAGCATGAAACAACTGCAGAACAGAGCGCCAGTAGTTTTAATAATATCATCTAATACAGTGCATATATCACCAAGTATGATTTAAGTTGTTATTAAAAAAATGGTGAAATCGCTGCAGTGAGTCTCTGCCGTCAGAGAGCATGACGCACAGCGGCGACGCACACTTATGTCCCTGTTTACCGTTTCCAGTGGTGTGAGCTCAGGTGTGTGTTTGTGTGTGTGTGCGTGTGTGTGTGTGTGTGTGCGTGTGTGTGTGTGCGTGGGTGGGTGTGAGCAACATGTTGCCACTCGCTGTGTTTTCTTGTGTTTGTGACTCTGCTGCTGTGGCCACCAAACCTCCACCTCACCCACAAACACCTCCATTTCAGATAAATTCCTTTTTCTTGGTCTTCCTCTCAGTTGTTGCCGTATTTCACGCATTTCACTCTATTTCGCTCATTTTCCCTGCATTAACATTCACGAGGTGCTTTGCATTGACCATCTATGGTTGAATGTGGGCGGGATAGGAGGCTAATCCTGCTGTGCACATTTCCAGGTTGACTTGGGATTTATAAAATGAAACTGCGCACTTGCAGGCATATACCTGGTTTTATAAATCTGATTATTTTTTTGCTGCATGCCATTTTCAGGTTTTGAGCATGTGTGCATTTCTAGTATGGATCCTATGCACCGTTTTATAAATGAGACCTTGGTGATTTAAACCTGGTAAAAGCACTGAATAAAGCAGTCGGCGGAGGGGCTGCGAGCTGAGCTGCTGCTAACATTTGCTCAGCTTGTTTCTCTGATAATTTAAGATCCAGACGTCAGATGACGAAAATCCTTCAACAGGATAAAAATTCTAGTTAAAAATGACCAAGATCTAAAAACTATATCATAATATTGTGGATTAAAACTGGACAAAAATGTCAATTTATGAGGGGAGACAATCACAACGCTGATGCATGTGCAAAGGGGGTATGACGCCATTCAAATTTATTCAAATTACAGATTTCTCTGGGTTAAACATTGTTGGAAACATTTGGGATAATACACAACTTGACACATTTTTTTTAACATAGGTCTAGTCGTTTTTAGACATTTTAACGTGTGAAAATTGCATATTATATCTTTAATGCCTTCCAAAATGTTTCAGTCAGAGAAAAAAAACATTTTTAGTCCCCTCCACACTTTTGAAATCACAACATTTTAATTGTACTGTTTTTGTACTTGACCCACCTACCAGTCCACCCATGCAGAGGAGAATCATGCCACTGAAAATCTGATGAAAGGAAAAAAAGAAATCCAATGCATATCCTTGATTTTGCACAACACAATTAACAGTGTGGGGCTGTCAGCCAGTTGTATGGGAGGTAAAGACTGAGTCCAGATCCTGTGGAGGTGTGCGGGGCTCTGCAGTTTGAGGAGGGTGACAGAAAAGAACAGCACATTCCCACAGCACTCCTCGCTATAGTTCCTACACTCAAAGCAACACAATGTTTCTTTCACTCTTCAATTGGCTCCTATTACCAACCTCCTGACAGTGAAAACACTGGCTGTCTGCTACAATAAATCACTCCCCTGTTTGTGCTATGGGATGCCTACGCTTGCAAGAGCTAAATTCAGAAACGTACTGTAGACGCACTCAAAGGGAAGTTTGACTTCAATAAAAACACAACTTCTCAAATGTGCAAAAAGAGCAGAGTGGAGTAACTACAGAGGGTTATTTAAGGATGAGTTGATGTTTATGTTTACGAGTCAGGTTAGCCAGAGATACGCAGTATATTATGATTTTATGTTTCCATGATTAATGTGGTGCAATTTAGGAGTTTTGAAGTGTTTGCCATGTTTTTAATTGACCTTCAAGTAACGTTCTAGTACATCAAGCACATTAATGGTGCTTTCTTTTTCCTCCCTTACTTGTTTTCTGAAAACCAAGAGCCGAGTCTGAACGCTCGGTGGAGTAATAGAGTCAGAGCTGAACTTTAATAGCAACATCAAATCCATAACAATATGCTTACTATAATCTATACATTGCAAAAGTCCACAGAAAATTCATGTCCTAGCTTTTTTTTTCCCCAGCAGGTTGAACTGTTGGGCAAACCTCTTTTCCAACAAGTCCTTATTTATCGTTTGTTCCGACTTTGTAATACGACTCATATGAGCGTTTACTAAAATAGCGCCCCTAGTGGTCGGAGAAAATACGATCCATATGAGCATTTTTTGCCCTCACCTAACGGTTTTAAACATGCTGTTAATGTTGTAAAAACGGACATTGTTGCAGTAGGTTTAGGTTGGCCGTATGTTCAAACCGGATGCGAATAAAATAATCTACTCGCTTAATTTGCGTGAGTAATTTGCATCATTCGCGTCATTCGCGTTATTGCACCACGTCATTCGTGTCATTCGCGTCGCCTGACCGGAACTCACGTCTAATCGCGTCTTCACATTGATTTTATCTGTAATTCATTCACGCAAATTCATTTATTCGCGTCCGGTGTGAACACACAGTTGGGCAACAACTTGGCAGGGTTAGAAAAAAGGTTGTGGTTTGGGTTAAAATCAGTATATTTGACAGATTAAATCACTTCTGTACATCCACATCACGTGACGTTGCGCGGCTCGTCCTATGGCGCGGAACGTGACACACTTCCGGTTGTTATGTTAACTTAAAAATAACTCACTGTTAAATTTTATTTTCAAACGGGACACGAACACCGGCGTCCTGCGTGAAAGTCCTGTGTTTGTTTGACCCATCCACCACCCGTCCCGCCCTAAACAGCTCTAAATACTTAGAGAGTTACATGACTTCCTGCTTTCTGCCGCAATAATATCTATGAACACTAGAGAGCACCGCCTAACAATAAAACGTCAATATGTGTCAATATCTAATTACCGAACAACTGCTGTGGTTTTGCTCTGGAGGACAGTCTGATCTTTTCTCTTGTCTCCCCCCAAGAAAACTGACACACAACAAACAAACAAAGTCTGTCCTCCTGGAGTGGCATTAAACCTGCCGTCTCTCAGGCTAATGGTAATGTTCCTGATTAGTGTGCATATGGGATCTTTGTCTTTTGTTTAAATTATACTTCTCATAAAGTTCTACCTGAGCTATTAGGTGGAGCTTATTTTAACTACTTTATATTCTTCTGGGTAGTTACATTTATAACACAGCATCATATTTCATATCCTGATCACATGTTTTGTTTGTAAAATCAGTCAGATAAATGTTTGAAGATGTCACTTTGTGCTTTAGGAGACTAATGGGCATTTTTCACAATAGTTACAAAAATAATCGGCAGATTAAACTGCAGTAAAACTACCTCTGTCTTGTTTAATTTATTTAAAAATGTTACTTAAAGCTGCATTAATCCATTTTTGGCCAATTTGGGGCAAAAGAAAAACTTCAAAACAATCTTAAAGGCACACAGCGCTGACATATTATTGCTTTGTTAAATTACCAACCAGTTGTGGTATTATTGTATTTACTGTATTTGTATCTGTGTCTTTAGCTGCTCCTTCACCAGCTAGTCTCTCAGTCTGTTTGCTGCTTGGTGCCGGGCAGGTAGTGTTTTATTGTCGTGGTTTATTGGAGCTTGTTTGAAGAAAAAGGCTGCCAGCTGCTTGAAACACAGTTGATGAGCGCGCTGAGGCTGAACCGTGCGGTAAATGGGCCTTAAAGTGCAAACAATGAGCTGAAAGAGGCTAAAAAGTAAAATAGAGCTGCAGATTCTGCCAACGAGAGTTCCCTTTTGACATTATACAGTCATTACATATGAAGAATATTCTAATATTTAAGATTAGCAGAGCTTGGATTTCCACATACTTTGAGTCGAAACTGTACCTCACAGTATTTGACCTCCTGTTGGCCTATTCACGGAAAACGGACGTATCTTTGAATGTGTACGACAGAGTGTGTGTGTGCATGTCTATCTAAAGTGGCCGGCAGCCTTTGTCCCTCAGCACTCAGACTTCCTGATTGCTGTTATTTGGTCAGCCATGGCACCCGCTCGCTGCAATTTACAAGACGCAAGAGGTTGTGTGTGTGTGTGTGTGTGTGTATGTGTGTGTGTGTGTGTGTATGTGTGTGTGTGTGTGTGTGTGTGTGTGTGTGT
>JAOVVB010222574.1:0-10530 GCA_028570985.1 Heterobranchus longifilis
CAAAAAACACACACACACACACACACACACACACACACACACACACACACACCCACACTCACACTCACACTCACACTCACACTCACACATGAATTAGCTCAGCCCTTGTAAGATTTCTTACACCTTTATTTAATATAGATTTTTTTTGTGACCTCTAAAACCAATAAACTGCTGAGGTTGGGTGGACTACCATTTCTCTATTTGAACACACACGCACACACAAATCCCCTGACAATTTCACATTAACTTTTTATTGAACCGGGAGCTCAAAGCATTGTTTGTCTGTGTTTGTGCATGAGCCTCTTTGTGTAAAATGTTCTTTGTGTATATAGAGGGTATGCACTGTTCCCCCTCACCACCACTGAGCAACCAAAGCAAAGCAAGCTGCTCAGAATGGAGAAAAAACAAACTCAACAATTGTGATGACTTTTGCATACAGTGTATAATCAATTCTTCCAATTAACCGTCTTCCCTTTTTTGTCCCCTCTGCTCTCTTCCTCTGTTTAGCCTTGTACAGAAGTATTGTTCCTGGATATCTTCCACAACTACAACCAGACACTGATACCGGTGCTCCTGGAAATGGTCCAGAATCTCCAGGGTCAGTTAAATGTCAATTCAAATATCATTCCATGCCAAAAGCAAAGTCTGCTCTCTTTTCAGCAAACCTTTTAACATCCTTTTAAATTCAAGGAAAACATGTTCTCATTGCCAGTTTATTATTTAGCACCTAGCTAAAACTATTGCTTTCAGGTGTGCATTAAAACTTTCCTTCATAAAGTTCAGTTTTTGTTAAACCTGTCTAGATTCAATTATATGCTCATTTTGGGGGCCGTTTGCGGTGCTTTTGGATTTTACTGTGTTACACTGAGTGATCTTTCTCATAAATTTATTTGTGCACCCCAGTGGTATCATAAAGATCACCTTTTCAATGTATTTTATCTCACTTTTTTATTATTAGAATGTTTTCGTAATGCATTTATACCAAAGTACTTTGAATTGCCTTTGTGTTTGAAAGATGCTATACAGATAAAACTGCCGTACCTTGCACTGCAAAAACAGTATGCTTCAGTTTCCCTGTAATGCAAAATGGACCCCATTACCCTTCATGAAATGTAGTCTTGCCTCAGACTAAGTGATACATATTTCATATTTCAGAAAACAGCAAAGCGTGTAAGTTTGTTCAGGTTTCATGCTTTTAGCAGTCACAGTATGTGTAACATGTAATCTAGAGACTTGGCAGCTCCTTCAAGTTCCCTGGAGACAACCACCACCATAACAACCACTCACAATTCTCTAGTCGGTCACATATACACAGGCACCACACTGCCACCGGTCCCCTGGTGGCACGGTCGTGTAGTTTTTCTGTTGCTGAATTAGCGGCGCCATCGCTCAAACGGGCGGATTACAGGGTCTGTTTTTGGCCCGGTCTCCCAAGTTGCTGTCGTTTTCAAGTGACAGAGTGGAAATGGGTTCTGCTGGAACAAGGAAGACGGCAGATTGGAGTACTTCAGTGCTCGAAGGGAGGCAGCTATTGATTTCGAGAACTGAGTACACAACAAGAACTAATGGAGAGGGAGAGAACAGACCAGTGAAATGAGTGAGAAAAGACTGACATAGTGGAGTCCAGGCCTGTGTTAGGATGTGGTCACTGGGTCCATTGAGTCCTGCAGGTCGTCTGTTATTATTGAAAATTGTTTGAGCTGTAAGCACGTTACTATAACCAATAAAATAATCCAGAGTATGCATCTTGTCTTCGCAGGCCCAACCAATGTGGAAGACTCTGTTCAGTTGCTAATGAAGGATGCAGGTGAGTCAAAGGCTTCACCTGCTCTTGCAGGTCCAGGTGTATAATAATGTCAGGTGTATAATAATGTATAATTCCCCAATCACAATTTCAAACAAATAGATGGAGAAGGGAGAGCAAGGTAAATCGAGATTTGAATAAACAGAGCTACATGATGCACAACAATCCTTTTAAGATATAAAGTCTGAATAAGCACATGAAAATGATGATTGTTCATTTAGATTCCCCTTTTTGGTTGCATTTTTAGAATTTAATCCATGTTTGCTATATACTGTTCTCTCACTCACTTAATCTCTCATGTCCATGGTCATCTTGTCTCCCCCTGTTTTTCTTTTCTTTCTTACACCCTCTGTTTTTCCTCTCTCTTCCTGTTTTTAGTATTTATAACTGTGGCAGGTCAGGGCTGCCTCTCTGGTGGTTTTATGGCATACACAACTAAATCACTCACAGTTGGGATTGCCTGCTATTAGGGCCTCTGTTAAAGCTGGATGCCCGCAGAGATCTCGGCAGTCTGCTGACAGTGTTGATAAAACAGCAGACAGCACTGGATGATAAAGCTCTGCTGTGGCAGCAGCAGTGACATAATTGTGGCTGTGAGAAACTGGTTGAAGAGCCAGAGGGGCACTTAATAACAGCAGGTGCTGATTTGTTAATAAGTCATTAATTATAATAGTGCAAATTCAATTGGAGACTAAGACCTTAATTACACTGCTGTAAAAAGATGGCCCAGGCTTTTTCTGAGCCCCCAACCCAACATATAATTACTGAGCTGAAGACTGGAGCAGGCACATTAGTCCATCCTGTGCTATAAAGACATTTGTCATATCGACCATTCTAAGTGACAACCATATTTGCTAAGGAAACCAAGACCAACTGCTTAGACCCTTTTATAGCTGACAAATCCTACTAAATGGCATTTAACCAAGTATAAACTACCCTTGTGGCAGTGCTTTTAATTTTTGTTGCAGCAGACATCCATGGGGTGTTTACTTATTTTTCCTTGCCCTGGTATCAGTCCCACATTTGTCAGTTTAATGCTCCACTGGCAGCAGCATTAAATTCCTCTTTCTGACATATTGTACATTAGAACTGAGTAAGTATAATTTAGTACACCATTAGCCCCCTGAGAGGCCCTTTTGGACCACTAAAAACACAATTGAAAACTTATGAACATCTCATTTTGGGGAGCCAGTATAATTTAGCAGTGCTGTAGACCAGGAAATAACTTTTTTTTGCCTCAAAGGGAAGCTAAACTGTGTCAGTAACAACTAATACGGGACTCTCTAAACAACAAAAACTCAATATGTGATAACGTTCTAATGAAGAATTAAGAATATTGAAGATCCATACACTACAGAGCTCTTTGCTGCCTTTTTCACTCGTCTTCCCTCCAAGAAGGAGGGAAGCAAAATAAATAAATCACGTTACTCTTCCCGAGAGTTTTAAACTCCCTGTCCAGTTTTATTTATCTATAAATAGTAACCCCTCAAAGCTTTGGTTTGGCCACTGCTTCAGCACCTGTGGACTATCCATCTTTTCTGCCTGTCCATCCATCCATCCATCTTTTTGTCATGATAAACGAGAGAAAATATGTCCGAGAGGCATTTAATGGCTCCATAAGTTTTCAGAACATTGTGCTGTTAGACTTCTCTTGCTTTCTCTGCTTTGGCTTTTCTCTTTCTTTATCACACACAATCACACACACCTTGCATATAGACTCTGTAGATCCCAATATACTCAGTGCCAGCCTAGCATAATAATAGACAATTATATAATGGGATAAGTGTCAGTTCATCTCTGTTAAAGATGAAATATAAATAGTAACAGGAAACCTTCTGTCCCTATCTGTTTTTATTATATTATTCTCATACTGTCATCTTTTTTCTAATCTCATCTTTTAATTTTTTTTCCTGTTGTCTTTTAACTGTCCTACATTAGACGCATGCATGCACGCACACGCACACGCACACGCACACGCACACGCATGCACACGCACAGCAAATCGTGGCCCTTTAAAGAAGGAAATCATTTTACAATTTCACACACGTACCATAACAGCATATAACCATCATTACAGGAGAAACACTTGCCTGTGTGTCCATGGTAGCATAACTGAGGGAACACAGTGTAAGATGGCTGAACTGTAAATAAGTAGTCCCAAGGTAACAGGAGCTTACCAGTGTTTCTAGAGTAGGCTGCAGTGCTTATTCGATTAAACCGGAAGGTTTTCCCTTATTCCAACTAAGACACCTAAGCTCATATAAGTCCTTACACGATAACTCTCATTCAAACACCTTTCATGGCTTACACACTATATTTTGCCCCCTTTTATCCCTTTCCTATTATTCCAGCTCTTCGTACTCTTTCACTTGCTCTTTCATACAAAGTTAAGCCAGCAGTGCTGTTCAGCTCCCAGCTATACATGAAGCAACACAGTCCAACTTCCAGCTATTCAAGCTATGCAATGCAATATTTAGCTCTTGGCTGTCCATCCAGCTTTGCAGCTCAGCGTCAGCTTTTCAGCAGCCAACAATCCCACAGCATTTTTTCCCCCAGAAATTGTCTCGTTGCAAGTTTGATTTTTTATTTTTATTTTTTTTGCACTGGAGAGCCCAGTTTCAAAGAAGTTGAACACACATAAAACAATCAGACTTTAAAAAAGTGATGCACTGTGTCATGTCATGTAGGGACTAAATGCAGTAATTTCCTTTTTAAAAGTTGCCAATGGCATGAATGACTAAAGTTTTAGTGTCTGCGTCTCCTTTCTTTTCTTTGAAAGGAGATATTGTATATCCTTTTTAAATTTCTGTCATAACTTAGACTGTATATATTCTTTTTGTTTACTGCAATTCTTAGAAGTTTAATTCTAAGTGCAACTGTGAATAAATGATAATGATTTTCTGCCTGTTATTGTGGTTGTTTTGTCTGCAGTATACAATGCAGTGGGACTGGCAGCTTATGAGCTGTTTGACAACGTGGACTTTGACCAGTGGTTCAAGAATCAGCTTCTTGGGGAGCTGCAAGTCAGCCATCACAGGTATTGTGTTGCATTTCTGTTGAAACATTCGCACATTTGTCTCAGCATCTTTTATTTCATTTCCGATATTTTATATTTTTCAATACCAGTACCATGGAGTACACAAACAAAAGAATCATAAAACATTTACTACTCTAGAAAAAAAATAACAGCTCAAGGTGGGCAAAATAACACACCTAATAGGAATAAGTTTCTGAAGATTTTTAATGTTGAGTTGTGCTAAGACAGTCGCAGTAGACTGCATCCGATTCATAACACCTCACAGTATATATATTGAGATACTTATTAGTACGTGAACATTACAGAACACCTTAAATGTTTTCCGGTCCCAGTCAGCCACGGCCTCTAAAATATGAGTTTAATTATCTCCTCTCTGACTGCGTTGTACTGTACGTGCATTCTATGATTTACTCTGTCCTCTTTGTATGCGATATTAAATGCATCACTGCGAAAGGTGATTGAGTCACATTTTGCCTTATTAATGTCATAGACTTGAAGCAATAATAGTGAAAGGCAGTTAGGCAGTTCTTTATTTTAATGTTTGTTGTGCTGTACGTGAGCTCACTTTCAGGCATTAGTGGTGATGCATTGCATAGTTATCATTCCTTTCAGTGCAACTCAAGCTAATTGACTATTAACCTCTGTCTAGCTATTGATTACTGTCAGCAGCACAGTCAATGCATGCCAAAAGGCTCATAAGTAGCCAGCTGATGCTTGGAATCAATGTCTGCCATGGTCACATTAACAACCGCTGCTTGTTTTCACACAATCACCGTACAAGCAGCAGTCAAATGTGTCACAGCATCAGCCTCATAACAGGCTAATTAAAAACCGCAACACAAACTCAAACAGCATCATGTGTCTAAAGACAGTCAGGTGTAGTAAGAATAAACAGTGAGCTGACAAATGACTGCATTTAAAAAAAGTGCTGGGAAAGAGGGAGAGTGGCCAGAGGCGAGCTGCTGACAGAAATATGAAGAACAAAGAGGTGCCCTGCTCACACGGCCCCAAGACAATCAAAACAAAAAGCCTGCAGCACTCGAAAGGTCGGCCACTCAGGTTGGTACTGACGTCACGGGCGTGCTGATGTCACTGTGGGTCTGCTCCCACACAGTGCAGGTGCGAATAACCCCTCCACTTTGCACCTGGGTCCTTATTGCTTTGGTCTTTTAAATTCAGCTCTCCTCCACACTCCTGTTTTCCTTTTTGATATTCAAAGTTTTACTTGATT
This sequence comes from Heterobranchus longifilis, assembly GCA_028570985.1. Classification (NCBI taxonomy): domain Eukaryota; kingdom Metazoa; phylum Chordata; class Actinopteri; order Siluriformes; family Clariidae; genus Heterobranchus; species Heterobranchus longifilis. Next base: position 6,073 of record JAOVVB010222574.1, read on the forward strand.
TTATGTATTTGAACAAACTGAGCTCGTGACGAGGGATGTCAGTCAGGCCTCACCCTACGATAGGAGCGCATCAATAGAACATCCCGAGAATTAAAAGCGAATGAGCAAACGGCACAGAGATGCAGCCTCCGTTGCTTTCTCTATTTCTTGTGCACTCACACACACTAATGTACGGAAGCCCTAAACGGCCATGGATCCAAACTTTTTTTTTCATGTTTTTTTTCTTAAGATCACGAGTTAATTATCTCGTTATCTCAAGAAAACAATCTTTTGTTTTCTCAAACATTTATTACTTATAGTGTTTATCAGAGATCAGGAGTGCTTTGATGGAGTTGTTGTGCCCTCATGCACTGCAGTCAACCAGCTGTCACGTCTCTGTGGTCAAATCAGCTGATGCTACAACTGTAGTGCACCTATACACAGTATAGGCGACTGACGGCCCAGATCGCGCTGACCATAGATATACTAGATTTATATAGGCCTATATGAAAAATCTCTTCCTTCACAACTTAGTGGTATTTAATTTTTATATCCTAAGGGACACAGGTAACATGTTATATACTTCTTGTGAATACAATCCAATTCATCTTATATCCATATTTGTATAGGCTATATATAGCCTAGGCTACCCTGTGTTAAAACCTTATTTTGAAAACCCGACGTAACTTCCCCAAGTCCGTCACCGTCAGTTCCATCTGGGCCATTTGAACTCCTGATCTCTGATAAACATTAGGCTTATAAGTAATAAGAGAAAATATTCTTTTGTTTTCTCGTGATAACAAGTTAATTAACTCGTAATCTTGAGAAAACGGCATTTAAAAAAATGTTTGGATCCATGGTCGTTTAGGGCTTCCGTACTAATGCAACCACACATGAACACTTATTAAATCTGCTCCCCCAATAACAGATGAAAATAATAGAAAACCTCGCAAATGTATTTGAAAGTAGAACAATGATAAGAACCCGATAAGACCCCCTGTTTCCATCATCTCAGTCTCATTTTCTTTTTCTTTTTTTTTTAACTTCTCAGCTTGTTAACTACAGCAGCAAAGCATGGAAGCACAATCCCGAGCATGATATCTTTCCAATTGGAGTTGTTGTAAAATAAAATACACTTGCTGTGTTGATGGCAATAGAAGGATATCACCCAATGCAACCGTCTGGCTCCAGGCATAAATGATATCAGCCTGTGGCTAAACAGTTAATAGATGTTTTCAGGATAATTTAATTGATGGCATTAGTCTCCTCTGTGAAATTCATTAAAAGATAACACCGTCTTTATCCTTTAACTGCCAAATAATGTCTTTTTTAAAACAACAGAGAGGTCCTTGGATGATAACCCCTTTAAGAGGATTGTTTCTACTTTAAGTGAAGCCAAGGTTAGTGATATAAATGACAGTAGATACACTTTTCAACTCCCATTGATTTCTCTGCTCTGGGTGCTGAATCAGGCTCTTTCTGTCAGACTTGAGATGCTCCCACAGTCTTTTGCAGAGGCTTCTGCGACGAGACTCTAGACTGAGCATGATATTATTCAGCATTAGTGATGATGTCCCTAACTGAATAGAGTTTATTTCTTCTGTAGCAATCAGAGGCTTGTGTTTTTTTCCGTGTGTGTGTTTGTACCAGCATGCCTGTCTGCACGCTGTGAGTATGTTACAGTATTTTACATCCTGTCGCAATTCGATATCTCATTCCCAACTCCCAGTGGAGGCTATTAGTCACAAGAATATACATTTGACAAAAACCCCCTGCTGGTCAGATATATGAAGCCATCACATAAAGAATTCTGACATGCTCGATCAATGTCTGGAAAGGGAACACAGTCATACAAAGAAGAGACTAATCACTAAGGCTTTTACTGTTATTGATCTTACTACCACAACTCAAGTCACTGTTCCTCTCAAATAGCATCTTTTCCAGTTCTCCATATGCTGCAGTCCATACACATACACATTATATAGGCACTGCAGGTTTATTTGATGTGCTGGGGACCTGAAGGACACATTATGTACACACAGGATATTCACTCAGCGACCAGAAAGTCAGCGACCACAAATCCCTGTTCCATATTATGGTGGCCCACGATTGAAAGAGCTGTCGCACTTTGTGGCAGTGACTCAACAAGGGACCTGTAGTGCCTTTGCATCAAATCTGACCATGCAGACCTCAGTGCTTTGCACGCCTGCTTAAGGTTTATAAGTGGATGTTACTTTGTACCGATGCTGCTTTCAAGTTCATTCCAAAGGGGTTCAGGTGGATTGCTATCTGGGATTTGTGGGGACCAGTCCATTAAGTGTTATGTTGTAGACTTGTGATTACTTAAAATGGCCTGTGCCAGCTGACTTATCTCTACTTCGCTCAAGTGCTTTGTGCTCTGGTACATTCAGAGAAATGCCACAAATGTGCGGTCTTCGAATCATCCTTCCTGGCATGCAACGATAATACTTTTTAACAATACTTTTTCTGTATGTTTGATAACATTTTATAGTCCAAAATGTTTTTAATGGGGCTTTTTACCTTTATTAATAGCACAGCTGAAGATTGACAGGAAAGCGGGGAGAGAGAGAGGATGACGAGCACCAAAGGGCTGTGAGTCGGAGTCAAAACCTGCGGTCGCTGCGGCAAGGTCATTAGCCTTTGTCTATGGGGAGTGCGCTCTACCAGTGAGCTGTCAGTGCACCAGTAGTTATCCCTTAATGTAGTAAAAAATAATGTTAATTTTTAAAGTTATTGTTAATAGCTTTTTATTATTAAAAGGAAGAAAAAAGGTCTTTGGGGAAATATCAGCAATGATATTTTCATCTCAGCCAGATACTGGTGTCTGGTGTGTTTGATTGACAGCTGCTGGCAGGCTGCCAGAGTGCCGATGTTTCACTGTAGGGAACGAGAGACGAGAGGTTTGCGGTTCTGAAGAGTAGAGACCACACCGGCTCCTAACCAGACCAAAGTTTGTACGTGTCCATGCTGTCTAATGTGCTGCAGTTGAGCAGCTAATTAGCTCTCTAACCGGCAAACTGATGTTAGCAGTGCACTTTTCCCAGGTGAATGTTTGTTTGGTAGTTCTTGCAAGAAGTGTGTTCATGTTTGTAAGTTAGATAAGAAGGAGACTTTAGCAGGACAGCTAATGTGTGGTGTTGTTCAAAGTCTGTGGCTCTTTTGTTGCACAGCAGACTGCTGTCTGCTCTGCCTGTCAACGCTGATGTTACTGCTCTATGCAAGATTTGATTGGCTGCATCAAAAGAAAGTCTCCATCAACGTAGACAGATACTTAATGGTATTCGGTCAGATTAATCCAATATTTTTTCTCTCAAAGCAGAACGGAGGACAAGTGATTTACAGAGCAGATATGTATGCTGTAGTAGCATATATGTTAAAAAAATGTAGTTGCAGTTGCATGTACCCATTTACGCAACAACATAGACTAAAGATAAGGAATGGCCCACTACTTTTGTACAGGCAGGGTTTATTTTTGCTGCCGCTGCTGATTGTTTGCTGATTGTATAAACAATCAGCAGAAAAGAAAGTCTTTCTCAGTGATTGTTAGTTTTAATTTCCTGACATAGTCCATCCCCTGGCTGCAAGGTGGACATTTTTATAATAGGGCTGCACACTATATTGTTTTTTTATTTGTAGAAAACAGCACTTTAAAATATAATGTTCTTTTTAATGGTGCCTTTTGTGTTCAGTTCAATGTTCAATTTTTTCAATTAAAGTATTTGGGAAATAATTTTGTTTCATTTTTTTTAATTCGACAAGCATTTTGTTGTATTTTAGCAGCATACTGAAAGCAGCAGAAACCGAGTACACTTTAATATCTGTTTATTTATTGCAAGTAATATCATTATCACATCATTCAACAACGTTATCACACTTCACACATTTTCCTCATACTGTGCAGCCCTACTTTCTAATCTATGCATGTATTTATTCTCTGTGTTTGCTGAACTGTTTTGGATTTCTTCCAAATGCTCGAGTGTGCTGGGGTGAAGCCCATGTTGGGAGAGTTGAGCCAATGGGTTTGTTTGTGTTAGTTTGTGTTGTGTCTTGGGAAAAAGCATTTTGCTGGAGCCATTCTGTTGCATTATTGCTGTTCACTGCTCACAGGTCAGCACATACGATGTGTTCACACTCACGCACGCAACCCCTGATATAATAATGTAAGTAAGGTGAGTTAAAGATCAAGGTTTTAATCATGTAACCATTTTAACCATGGTGTTTTTATGTGTTACATCATTACAAGACACATCATGAGTGAAAGGAGCAGTCAACACCATGGCTGAGCATTTCTGCCTTGAAACTGCAGTACGCCAACAACAGTCTCAAAATTCTGGATTCAGACAGACATCATTTTATGACATCATATGTCTGAGGAACCAATCAAGTCACTTGTGACAGCAGTGGTGGGTGGGGCTTGAGGCCAGATCCAGAATTTCTTAATGAGGGAAAAGATATATA
>JAOVVB010222595.1:0-10530 GCA_028570985.1 Heterobranchus longifilis
TTGTAAAGTAAAGTTCGGTAACACTTTACTTAAAGGTCATATTTATAATGCAGTATAAGCTCATTCATAAGATATTATAATGCATTTATAATGCTTTATAAAACTCTTTATAAACATTTAGAATCATGCATGACAACTTATAACAAGGTTTATAAAGTATTATAAGTGGAGGACATAATGTATTATAAGTTTAGCATTCATAATGCTTTATATCTCCATATATATATATATATATATATATATATATATGCAAAATAAACTCATCACAAAAGACAGCGACACATCGCAAAAAACAGGGATTTTTTTAGTTAATTAAAAGAAAGTATTAGTAGAAAATTACACTTATATCAATCTTTTTTATGGTGCCTTTTGTTTTCAGTTCAATAAAAGAATGTTGGAAATAATTAATAACTTTCTTTTTTAATTCAACAATTTGTTGTATTTTAGCAGAATACTGAAAGCAGCAGAAAGGCAGAACTGATTACAATTTATTATCTGTTTATTTATCGCAAGGAATATCGTTATATCGTTATTTAACGTCGAATATCACATATTTTCCTCATATCGTACAGCCCTACTGCCCACATACTGCCATGTGTCCTTTTCAATAGTTGCTAAGCAATACATCCACCAGAGGGCAAAAGAGAGTCCAAATGTTTCTGACAACAACAAACAGGATGGTGGAGGAAGTCATAATAATGTATCTCTTAAGAAAGAGATAAAAGCAGAGGTAGCGTTGTAGTCTGTGAGCCCATTAAATACATCGATATAAAAAACATTTCTGTCTGTTAAATTATGTATTAAATGGTCGTGTCTACGTAACCCTAGATCTGTGAAAACTGGTGAAAATGGGCTCTTGCGAGACTCATTTCCCGATGACCTAACTCCAACCACACCATCCGAGGTTAATGCCTAACCTTACCCGTCAAATCTTGCCTTCTAGAAACAACCATATTAAATACATCACCATTCTGTTCCGCCATGTTCTATAGTCGTGTCTCTGCCGCTCTCTACACTGTCTCGCGCTACACTGCCCCCACGATTTCCAATGGTATGCTCCGTTAAGTCCGTATCTGTAAGCTTTCAGAGAACATGCAGAAATGAACACAGAGAATGGACAAAATGCTCCGTCCATACCCGTATCTGTATCTAACATTAATGAGCCTTAGGCAGAGCAAGGAGAAAAAATGTCCTGAAGAATATCTCAACTTCTAGGATATTCGAAAAGCTGCATTTTAAAGGGACCTTTAAAATGAACCTCTTTTTGAAATCCCACGTGCTCACATTTCGACTTCCATCCCCGTAAGCCTTGTATTTCACAGTTCAGCGGGAGCTCTGTGTGGGGCCTTTGAATTTGGAAATCTGTTTCCTCCTGGGAAGAACTTCTGAGCTCTCGAGATCAAAGTTCTCAATAGAGTAAAAATATCAGAGCCCGAATATATGCGCGGAAAAGCCTTTGAGATGTTTTATCTCCTGATTTCTTTGATTCGCAGTAACTCACGCGATGAGGAACTCCTGTTTGCATGCGAAGGTAAAGAGCCACGGCCTTCAATTCCATGCTGTTTCTTTGATCTTTACTTGTGTTTTATCGGCATGATAAAATTAGTCACCGTCTCCATAGCCCACACCTTTCCTCATCCTTTAGAGGTGTGTACGAAAGCCCACATCGATCAATGCCACTCCCAGTCCATCCCTCACTGACGTGTGGTCTGGAGCCATGATCCAATAATTCAACAATAGTACACGTCTGAAAACTTGCCCCATCCACAGTGGTATAAATACAGGGACCAAAAATAATCACTGGAAATATGAATGTTGGTGTTTTAGGATATGAATCAGTCAGTTTCCTGAAGCAGTCAGCGGCACCGAGGGGGGGGGGGGAGTTCATTTATATTTCTTTCTACAGTGAGATGGCTGTCATTGTTTTAAATGAGGATGTGGAGAATTGTGTCTGTGTATCATTGCGTGTCTACCACGCATAAGAATGCAACTGTTTGCTCAATCTGTTCATGTTTAACCTGTCTGGCTCCTTATCCAAGAAAATGAATAATCTCCCGTCCAGGTTCCAGCCAGGCTGGGCTGTGTGAACCTCTTTTTTGGCACGGACTTATCTCTCAAACTTCCTTCCCCTTCTTCCTCTTTCCATCCTTCCTTCCTTCCCTCCTCTCCACTCCCTAAGCTTCGAGGTTAATATATTTGCTGGACATTTGACATGATCTGTCACAGAGAAAGTCTTATCTTTAGGCCAGGTCTTGGAAATTAATTTTGCTGGTTTGTTTTCCTTCCAGATAGTTATATCTTGCACGCTTGATTAGAGTGACTAACCTGCCTGGATGTGTTGTTCAAAGTATCACTCCCTTATTAGCAAGAATCTTTGGAGTCACAGATTTCTCCGAAAACGTTTGACTCCCTTCCTGAGTCAACAGATCTGAATTCAGCCCCACGGTTCCAATTCCTCAAAATCAAAAGAAATGATAATGTGCGTCTCAGAGGGACATGAGCTGCAGTCATGGCTTTTGTGTCCATTCAGAAAACACATTCCAGAGTCGTCTCGGGGCGTGAAACAACCAATATTGTGTTTTCAGCCCAGACCTGCCAAAAACCGCTGAGATATCACTGAATGGAACTGGATATTGTTATTCCACAGTCTGCTTGCAATAGCTGAGCATTTTGGCACGTCTGAAAATGAAAACATTCATGAGAGAGAGAGTGATGGGTAAAAATACCTCCATTCATTCAGAGCTGAAGCCCATTCACTGACTCCATGGGGGGGGGGGGGGCGGAGGTCTAAGTAGGAATGGATTACTGAATGGTAAAAAGAAACTGTCTGCATTTGGAAGATGAGGCCCTGGATTTAGAAAGCCATCATTAACATATTTCTGCAGCCTTTATTTTCAGATATTTTTAAATCCTTTTTTTCCTATTTAAGACACTTAACTAGCTTTCATTATTGATGAATCTGACAATTACTGTTCTATAAATTGTTTAAACAGTAAAATATGTATATCGCAGGAGGTGCAATATTTGTTAAAGGCGAAATATGTGTCAAAATACCATTTTAAATTAAATATAGTGGTGCTGCAGAGATGTCCCGGCCTACACACCATATTCTACAGATTTAAGAAAACATCTTTGTTAGTACAGATTTTAATTTTCAATTAAAACGTACGGAAGCCCTGAGAGGTAAGCAAGACTTTTTTTTTTTCTACTCATTGTAAAATTGGTCTTAAATTTAATTTGTGACATTAAAATGTCTTAAAAAGTCTTAAATCTAACTTGCCTTAAGCTGCAGGAATCCTGAACGGCTGAGACAATTAATCGCTTATCATAATGGTTGCCGATTATTACCTCCGCCATGGAGGTTGTGTTTTCGGTTTGGTGAGTTTGTCTGTTTGTCAGCAGGATTACGGAAAAACTACTGGCCTGATTTTCATGAATCTTGGTAGAAGGGAGTAGCATGGGCCAAGACAGAACCCAGAACATTTTTGAGCGGATGCACAAATAATTTGCTGATGTAGACCGTGTGATATGGTTGAAAGTCCTGTAAAGTAGGAATTGTTTTGTGTATTCCTGCTTAGGTTTATATTTTATTAAAACTCCCAAATTATAAGAAAGTTAAATATATAGAGAAATCACACTGACAGACATAGGAACATAATGACATTAGACTTATTTTCCTTCACTCAAATGTAATTTGTATCTGTTGAACTCTTAATTATACTCTGATTAATATTCTCCTGATTTTTCTATTTTTGGCTGGAAACATCCTATTTGCCAAGATACATTGTTGGCCATATATGGGAAGAATAAAAAATTGGAAGATGCTGTTTTTCCAGAGAGCATTGCTATTTTTAAATGTCAGGGAAATAGGTGTGTGCTGTTTATTACTTTATGGACTTTGTCACTGTCACTACTAATGCCAACATTTGCGGACATAATCTCATAGGTCATCATTGATCATATTATCAAAACAACTATAAATGTCCACCACCCATCTTGGTGATAATGATTTGTGTTTATTTTGCCATTGTCTTTGTTAATCATGCTTTGGTGAGATGAGTTCCTGGTTACTGAGATTTGGCTGGTGGTGTTGTCTAATATTGGAAATAATGTTGGGTGTGTCTCGTCAAGGTCCACAGATAAAAGCCCTCGTCCCTGCCGCAGTGTGTGTCGAAGACGCTAACGATAAAGGGGAGATTCTTTATTCGCCGGTGCTCTTGGACATTTTGTAAACACAGACATAAAAGCTAGGCCAGCTTATCTAGACAGAGGCAATTCCCACCCTGCTGTTATGTGTACCACAGGACATTTCTCTTCCAAAACACACAATCACAACACACTGACATACACAGACCTGCATGCACATATTCCCTCCTGCCAGTGCACACACAAACACACAGTCTCTGTCGAAACTGTCTTTCCCGTGCAGTCCCCCTCCCCTCTTTTTCCTTCTTCAGCTCGGGGGTTTGCATAACAGGTAGTCACAGACATTTCCTCGTCCTGAGCAGGGATATCCTGGCGCCCGACAGTCGCTCCCTGGCTCGCTGCAGCTCTGGCCCATGGACTCTGGGCTAAGACTAAATTTAGACCCAGAGCAGACCCCCTTCATGCCGCTCTGCCACAATGATACCAACCGGCTGAGCGACCACAACACACTTCCTCAGCAGGGACACTGGTGCAGGCCACACAGCCAGCTCGTGATGTGGCACAGTGGGGTGGGTGTGCTGGTTGTGGAGGAGGGGGTTTGTTACCATGACTGCACTTAGTTACGTCCCGTGCTAATTAATCCACAGGATGGCCCTCTTTCTGTTTTCTGGTTTCCTAGTTTCTTCTCTCTTAGTTTGGCTGGTCTGTTGTTTTATTTTGTCTATTTATACTTTTTTCTCTCTGCGACAAAATTCAGCAAACCATGTTTAAATGAAAATGATGATGGATGTTATAAGTCAGTTAAGTCAGATAAGTCAGATAGCGTCCTCTCCTGTGCACTTATTGTCACATTTTACCGACATTATCTACCGCTATATCGGCCGATATTCACCTTGTTGACTGCAATCGGCAAATAAGATGACATTCACTGATGGCAGTGGCCGATATTTATCTGTTGTGTTGCATCAATTTTGCGCTGGCCCAAAGATATTCAGTTTCTTATGACATAAAACAGAATAGCAGGAAATATCCATATTTGAGAGGCTGAAAACAGCATTTTCTGCCATTTTGCATTACTTTAGCAATCGATTATGAAAATATTTAAAAATATTTTTCTGTCGATCGACTAATCGATTAGTCGACTAATTGTTGCAGCTCTAATTTGAACATTTAGTAAAAGATATTGTCTAGCAGCCATTTTCCAAAAGTCCAGGCTTATTTTTTCCCTGAGAAAGCAAAGTGTGCTGCATTTTGCTGAAAGTTCTCGTAGTGTCTTCCTGATCTTTAGTGTTGGAGAGTCAGCCCTGTGATTTTATCCTCTATCTTTGACACTCTACCAGAGAGCATGTGAGCTTTGCCCTGCAGCATCTGGATTTCTCTCTTTCTGTCAGAATGATATGATGTACGTAGTTTGTTGGATAGAAGGATACTTCATCAGAAAGGTGCTTTGTTGCCGATGCAAACAAAACGAGTTGTAGAAACGCCGGTATACTCACTGGCTAGCTGAAAGAGTGCAGCGATGGCCTCCTCCCACCACTGGGATTCCTGTGTGATGAAGGGCAGCTCCATCAGGCCTAGAAGGAAGATCAGCTGACCGGCAGTCAGGGCCACCGTCGCCATCAGGTTGCAGGCCCGCATCATGTCAAACTGCACTTGAGGGACCAGAAGAAGAGCTGTGTCATTTTTCCTGCACCGTGATCTAAGTTCATTTGCATGGCAAGTTAGGTTGACTCTAAATCAGAGGTCTTGATCTTTAAGAGGGAATATAATGTACATTTGTAGCAAGGTGACATTGACATGATTACGATGTAATCATGAATGGAGAGGCACGTCTTTGTTTAACGTTAGTAGGCAGCGCTGCCCATTGTGCCCAGTAAAGCGTTTCCCAGACTTTTTCTTGAATGAAAATTTCTCAATGGAGCTTAATTTAGTAAAGCAGATAAATCACAACACTGACTCTGCCTGAAAGCCCATACAGACAGTGTTTGTCAGCCACATGCCCAACAAAAAGATGCATTTGCCTTTAAAATGAATTACATAGTATTAATGATTGGCTGGCTGCCATGTGCCACTGTTTACACTAATTCATCAGACTGCCATTGACCCAAAGCAAAGCACTTAGATTGGATTAATGGATGTTGTACATAACAAGTTGATCTGTTGTTGTTAGTCAGCTGAGTATTTTGGTTTTGACTAGGGGTAGGAGTGAGGGTTTCTGGCACAACTGCTTCCAAGGTGCACGGAGAAGGGAAAGAAGTCGAAAAAGGTCAGAACTCCAGCAACACTTCAAGTCCATGTATGGTATACAGAACAACTTTATTGTAAGACCAAAGCGTTTCATCGTGCGGCCTTCATCAGGGTGATCACGAGTGTCAGGATTCTCCAAATCTACGATTCGATTGGATTTTAAGGTCACTATTAGATTTCTATGGAGTCTTGACTCATATACAGTAGATCAACGCTTCATTGGTTTTATGCCCTAACAGCTGTCTTTTTTATGTACCTCACTAAGGCCATATGGTCAAATTTAAATAATTTATTTAAAACGGGGGAATCGCATAAAGCTCATTTTGATCGATTTTCGATTCAGAATTGAAATTGCGACATCCCTACTTTTGACATATAGTTAATCATCTCTGGGCTCCAATCAGAAGCTCCTGAAAATATGATTTATTTATTAATTTACTGACTCACAGTGAAACTGCAGCTTGTTTCCTCTGTAAAAGAACAAAAAATACTACTACTACTACTACTACTACTACTTCTATGACCGGACCCCTGTCAAAAAAATACCCCTAGTACTGCATTTGTTGCTGTTGAGAATTATTACATCTTGGATATACTAATCCAGTGGTTCTCAAAGTGAGGTCCGGGGGCCCCTAGGGGTCCTTGAGAGGGTTCCAGGGGGTCCCCAGAAAAAAGTTTAATTATTTATTTTCACTATAACTCCATCCATAAGTATCACAATTACAAAATGTATGACTATTTTGGTCATGGCTTTCATATACTTAAAACATCTCAAATCAAAAATCCTCTCAGATGGGGGCCCCTGGGACAAAATCCTATCAAATGGGGGTCTATGCTCTAATTTGTGTCAGTTTAGGGGTCATTTTGCTTAGAAAGCAGGCATAAATAACATTGATATGTTGCACTTTAAATCAAAGTTAGCATAAAAACTTACATTTGACCGTGCTGCGGGATTCTTGGTAACCTGCGTAATCGGAGCCCCATCCCAGGCCTTCGCACTGCCTCTGTGTCCCCTGCCCTCTTCTCCCAGCCTGGAGATCATCACGGCCCCCACCAGTGGGGCACATCCTCCACAGTCCCACGCTCCGCTGGCGTCTGTCCTCCAGGGCCTGCAGGACCCAGCTGGGGGTGAAGGCTGCGACATTGTTTAAGACCAGGGACAGCAGGGCCACCGCCACCGCTGCCGCCACCAGCCTCTGCACGGCCATGCGTCGCCGGACGCCCGCCACCTCTCCCCCTCCCTCCTGTCCCTCCGCGGACCCCGGATCCTCAGCGGTGTCCTGCCCGCTCCCTCGCCTCTCCTCTGGGGCACCAGCAGTGCTCTGGGCCCCCTGGCTCCTCTCCTCCTCCTCCGCCACCTCCTCCTCCTCCAGCTGTTGGCGAGTGGCGTCCCCGCTCACACAGAGGTGGAATTGAGTGTTGTCTTGAGGCTTAGCTAAAGGACATCTCCATTCATCCTCATTCAGGAGTTGGTTGTCGTTGCGGCAGATCCTCAGCCCTCCTCCTCAGACAGCACTGCGGGTACACGGGGGTTAATCCAACTGGCACCTAGGTCCATTCCACTGGCTCCGGCTGGCTGCAGCTTGACTCTTGGATCTACTTTATCTTCTCCTTTTCCTTTTTCAGTGCTTTGCTTCTTGCACTGCTCTGACTTCTGTGTGTGCAGCTTGGCTCCGTGTAGGCAGTAGATTGTTTTTCTTCCTTGTCGTTTCCCTTCAGCCTCTTCACATTGCCTTTCGGAAGAGCACAGATGCAAAGAGATTCTCGGGACGGTGTTGCTCGGAGTTTACTTTACTGAAGCCAACACTACCTGACTGGAACAAGAAGTCCTTTAGCCCACCTTCTTTCTTTGTGTCTTCCCCTCTCTCCCTCGCTCACCGTTTCTCTGCAAATCCTTGAGGTCAGAGTTGAAATGTGGGGGAGTCGCTGATCGTCACAGCCCGAGACATCAGTTTGCAACTGTAGCAAGCTTGAAACGGACAGCTCCCTCCTTCATGATCACTTTAAATGTGTGTGTGTGTCAGTGTGTTTGTGTGAGAGAATGTCCAAAAGACCCCCCTCTTAGACGTCACTGTTGTGTATTCTTTTGTCTGGAGCCCAGGGGGCGTTCGCTAAAGTCCTCTCTCTCGTGTGCAACAAACATTCAGTCAGCCAGCCAGCAACAGGATGTGTTTCCTGAGAGGAAAAGAGGATGGGAAGAGGGGCCAAATGTAGACCTGTTCCTTCTCTTGTCTTTCCTTTTCGGGCTCTCTAGATCTTGCCGCCCTGTGTGCAGCTAGCTCTATTTTTCCCAGCACTTTAAAGCATCTCACATTTCATTCTCAGGGTTGATTTTCTGTGACCATATAGAGCAAGATTTTGGCTAACATTTTCTGCTCTTGCTTTCCTTTTCTTCACTCGACCTCCGTTCCCCTCACGCTTATAGCAGGGCCCCTAAAGATTTGGGGTATTTCCTGTTGCCTAACTTTAATAAACAGCCCACATCTGTATCAGCTAAAGCAAGGAGGAGGGAGGCGGACGCAAATAGAGACCAGATGGCTGTGGAATCTTAAATTTGGAATTGAAGCAAAAGAAAAAGGGGGCAGAGGCGCTGATTTACGTCAGCAAGACAAAAGGGGGGGTAAAAAAAGTAAAGACGGAGATAGAAAAGCACGCCTCTCGCTTTGTGTTAAAGTCCTTCTACGTTCTTGTATGTTATATCAGGGTGTGTGTGCAGGAGGTTTTTTGTGAACATTTGTTGTAATCGTGAGATCCGTCCAGTGAGACCAAAGGGTATTTACATATTTGGGACAGCTATGTCACTATTTTTACATCCACTCTAAGGGTTTAGGACTTAAATATGAACCTAAAGTAAACTGTAAATAATTGTGCATCACTGTTGAATAATAAAATACCAATGCAGTGAGAACACATTGCCCTTGCAAACAAGCCATTTCTCTTTTCTCTGTAGTAAAGCGGTATGGGAAAACATGGCACGGATGTGTGTGAAAACCCGCCGGCTGGATGTGGCACGCGTGTGCCTTGGGAATATGGGAAATGCCAGAGCAGCAAAAGCACTGAAGGAGGCGGAGACTGAGCCGGAGCCAGAGGCCCAAGTGGCAATGTTGGCCATTCAGCTCGGCATGCTGGTAAGATATTCAAGTGTTGCAGTGTAAATGCCTCACTCACAATCAGGCTAATAAAGTCGCTTTTTCCCATTTTTCCCTGCCCTATTCATGGAGTAGCTTAAAGACAATGCAGATGTTTTATTCTTCTTATTCTAAATGTGACATGAAGACATGAAATGTTTATTTAATGACGTACTGTTCTTTCTTCTTTTTTTATTCAGAGAAAAACAACATACATTCAAAGACAAAAAAACAAACAAAATGGACAATGCAATAGTTCCCACAAGTCCTTGAAATCCTTAAAACTGGAAAGTTGAAAGTTTTTTAAAATAGACATAAATAGACATGGCTCTTTGAAAGTGCTTGAATTGATATATTTTGTGCAAGAATAGAAATGTAAGTTACTTTTTTTACTTAGTAAATAGGCAACGTCCCGCTGTCTGCATGTGTGTCTCCTCCCGACACTGTTTTGCAGAGGCGCCGTCGGGCCGTGGCGCCGCCCAGGACGATTGTGATTGGTTTAAGGAAATACAAACAAGCCAGGGAGAGTTTTTCACTATCCCGGAGTGAAAGCGCATTCAATCCCGACTTTCCCCCAGCAGCAGCGCTGCGGAGATAAGTCTGGCTACGCGAGACTGTAACAGTAATTAACCTTGATCCGTGTCTCAAATTATGCCGTGATTTGTCCTTGAATTTGAGGGAATTAGGTCTGGAAAGTCCTTGAAAAAATCCTTAGATGTGATGGTTAAGAAGGTGTGGGAACCCTGAATAGAGAAAATATTAGATAATAAAAACAGAAAGGCCATCCCCTCTCTCCAGATCATAAAATCCATCCAGAGGATATTTCTTCTGTTCTTCATAAATAACCCCAAAACCATAGTTCAACATAATGCCACATCCTTTGGCTACAAACAGCATGTCCTCTATTTATGTCCACGCAGCGCGCCACACAACGACCACGGGACTTTCCGGACTATTTATCTTTCCACCATCTTTTCCTGTCCTCCAATAGGAAGATGCAGAGAAGTTG
>JAOVVB010222646.1:0-39835 GCA_028570985.1 Heterobranchus longifilis
CGTGCTTTGCTGAGCCGCTGACGTAATGCGTAACAAGGGATGTGACGTCGTCACGTCGCGGTCCTAGGAACAGATAAGCAGAACCGAAATGCGCGTCTTTTTTACGATTCCCCGGTTCTTGGAAATTCGGAACCGGTTCCAACCGGCTGCAAAGACTACAGCCTGAATTGTATGTGCTCTACCTGATAAGCTACTGGGGTGCCTCTTTTTCTCCAAATCTTTATTGACAGTCACTTTTACATGCCAAACTATGACACTTCACTACGCTTGCAGTTTTGTGAATTCAAACAAAACTTACGTTTTTAGAACTAGGTGGTTAAGCTTAGGAAAAACATTGTGGTTTGGGTTAAAATATGTTGTTACGTAAATTACGTAATCAACGTAAATAACATAAATCAACAGTTATTGTGCCAAACTCTCAACACCCAGTTTTGTTTGCCATCGCGCCCAGGATACACGCCATCCTCCGTCCCCTCTTCCCGATGAGAAACTCATATACATGTGATCTGAACTATGTCACTTTAGAAACGTTATGATGATGGTTTGCAGAAACGTACAATGCCAACATTTTATTCTGGTGAGTGGGCGGAACCTCTATATTATCAAAAAGTAACAATGTCTAATACTTACATGTTGATAAGCAGGTAGCAGGAAATTTATTTTTGTACTTTTTTGCATTTTCTACGTGTCAGTGATTTATGACCAAACGTGAACATTTTCACATATGACGAGCTAAACTGAATCCTCATATCTGCCTAAGCTGTCTGAGAGACTCTCAGCCACTGTGCTTTTTGACAGTCACATCACCAACACACCATGGACTCCTCATTTCCCTGCCCCGTGGGATAACCTCGTGAAAGCAACACAGACTTAATTTTCACCCCTCACAGGGTTCCTGGTAGCCCTTCATATCCTCTGTCCACATATTACATGTGTAGCATGTGCATATCACAGCTTTACTTCTTCCAAAGCAGTGGGGGGGTTGAGGGGATGCTTCTAGTGTGGACATTTGGGGGTGGGGGTGTGGGTTGGGAGTATGGAGTGTGAATGTAAACAAATGTCAATTGGAAAGTCAGTGAAACAGTGTAGAATGCAGCAGCCCCTGCAGATCTGTGGGCTGTGTTAATATTGTCAGCACTGTGGCTGATTGAGGAGAAGAAGAGATGGAGCCCAGCTTGTGGGCAGCCACCCGGATCATATTAGTGAAGGAGTGTACCCAGAATCAATTTCAACATGCTTTTACTCTCTACAACCACAGCTGCCTGACTGCTTCCATGCTCGCAAATAATACGTGCCAAGGCAAGCATGTGGTCAATCACGATCTATGAACCAATCTGAATACTTAATAGAATCATATCATATGATTAATTGCATTGATTAAGCTCTATCAATGAATGGTTATACTTTTTCTAAAAATACAACCATGGTAATTCTTCAAGTTTTCTGCCTGCTGTTTCTCGGTGCATATATTTCTTTAAATAATGCAAACACTGGCGGTCCTCTTAACCAGATAGCGAGACTGTCATAGTACCTTTGAGATGTGTACAGTTTATGGCTTTTCAAAGTAATGAATAGGTCATTATATCACTGGTTATGAGCTCAGTTGGCAAGGTGGGTAATGGATACTGAATGGTACTACAGAGGCAAAAGCTTTACGTATAGCCTAGTTGCTGTGTGTATTAGCTTGTTTGTGCATTTGAGAGGCTTCCTTTACATAAGGTATGACTCTAAACATCTTAAGTACTCCTTGAGCTAGCGCTACATAAAAAAAGACCTTTGTCTGTCTGTGAGAACTCCATCATTGCTCATCAAACAGCAGCTCTTCTTGTGAGTCTGTTTGAACACAGCACTGCAAAAAAAAAAAAGATCTGCAGTCATTTGTTCACGTTTCACTGTGATGTCAAATGTTCTAATATTCAATACTTGACTAGATGCAACTTCCTGTTTTATATGCATGTGCTTGTCGTCGTGGCTGATGTGCCCATATGCAGGTGTGCATGCGTATTGTTGTCAGCAGAGGCCATTTTTCAGTTTCCTCCTTCTGCAGAGATGTAACCATATTTTGGCTCTCTCAAAGTGACAGCTTGTGGGAATGCACATTGTAATAAAGCAATTTCCTGTATGCAAATGTCCTGTTTACACGTCCCTGCTCCAGTCATTGTCACTTGACAGATTGCTTGAATATGAGGAAAGCAGCTATACAATGAAAAATGAGAATAGTAAGACTTCAATAAAAAATCTATTGTGCCTACTCTCAGCTCGAGACATGCTCGAAACTGATGTCACAGGGAAGATCCAGAGTTTCACACGATGCACACATACAAATTACAGAAAGACCAAGGCCACTATTCACAACGGCTTGCTGATAGAGGAGGCAGTGGAGAAACTCCTCCTCGACATAATGAGGAAAGAATGATAGAAAGTGGAGGGATGAGGTAATGAGCTGGTGGCATGGGAACAAGGAGAGGTGTGAGTGAGGATAAGAGGGAGAGAGAATATGGGGGGTCGACATGACAGAGGGTTGTGGAAAGCGAGAGCATGGTGCAGGAGACAGAATGGTCTCAGGCCTCTGTGTGAAGCACTCAGTGTTGCCGCAAGATCTACCTGACTATCTGTCTCTAGCAGTGAGGATGATGGGATGTTCAGAAAGCGTATGAGCACACCTGCAGAGCTAATTCACAGCCTCTGATTCACTACTGCCACTCTGCGCAGGCTAAATGCAAGTCTTTTCACACAATGGGGTTATGCATTCCCTATGTGGTGCAATCATGCCAATCAGCATTTCTTTCTTTAAAGCACACCTCTCCACTACTGTGAAACTCATCTACGTGGTGCAGCCTGGCTGAATAAAATCTATGAATTAACTCCCTTACTTATGTGTCTGTAGTCTACAATCACAGCAACTGTAATTATGTTATCGTTGGATCTTCCACATCTTAAACGAGCTGTTGTTTTTACAAGGTGTTACATTTTATAACTTGTTCTCAATATGTATATTTGTCCAAAGAGGTTGTATGCTAAAGTTTGCCGGAATGTAATCAGTGCGTAGGCGCATAGTGGGATAGTGTGTAGTTAATTTATGGATTGCCTCTAAATTTGACGTTATCTGAAAAAAACTGTTGAATGACGCTCTCACGGATTGACTGCTGTTTGATAGTGCGCAAATGTTCCTTTACCTAATGGGGAAATGCAAGTTTTTGTACAAATGGTTGGAGGGTAAGGAGTTGGAATGGCAAAATCAATCAATAGTAAATGTGAGTTAAAGTGTGTCGCTGATGTACCCGGTTAGAACTCGAAGAGGCGATGAGGTCTTAAAATGTATGGAAAGGATCTTAAAAAAGGTCTTAAAAGTTATTACATTTAACTTCAGGATTCCTGCATATACCCTGGGATAGTAAAAGCTTTGAACAAGCACATGAGGTGAAAGACTGCAGTAGGTGTAGGCGTAAAAAAAACAAAAAAAACCCATGTCTGACTCACTCCAGACAATGACCCTGAGTGGGAATGTCACATTTATTTAGCCCCTCGGTCTATAATGGAATTAATATCCTCTCTCGCCCACACATACACACAGTGCAGCGATGAAGGTGGCTCTGACCCCGGAGGTCAAAGGGCACGTGACAGGCGAGACACTGGGATGAGGAAAAGCACTTGGCTGGCATCATGGTGTGTGCTGTGGTAGCCTTGTGGAACGACCCCACATTTAATCAAAGACTGACCTCTGCCTCCCTCATTAGCAACTCGTTGCATGATGGTAAACAATAGTTTTAAAAGAGTTACCTTCTAATAATGTACCTCTCCGAAACTTTTCTGATTTCCCTTTGTGGCACGCACTGAGCCTGTTGTTTTGTCTCCGCTCTGTTCCCAGTCGTAAGGAGAGATATAGGGCATTTATCCACTGACAGCACTTGTAAATGGCGAGAGTGATAACTGGAGAACAACAGCTCCAGATTCTCATCTCAGAGCACTAATATGATGAGACGGGTGCTGGGTGCATGGGGGCAGGCATTATAATTAAGGTCTCTCCCCAGAATGTAATCTTTCAGGGTAGAGCCTGAGCGGGGAGCGGGACAGATGACGGGAGCGCAGGGGGAACAAAACACTCTCCATCTGGGAGCAGCGAGATGAAGGCCTGAGAGCCGGTATTCCATTGGGGAGGTGGGAAGGGAAAAGTGAGGTAAATGGGAGGTAATGCTAGGCTGGTGAAGCCAGCCAGCCTCTTTCAGCTCCCCAGCTATTAAACTCAATCCTCCGTGGAGCCCCCATCAGAGCTGGTGACTGCTCCTGGCCCCCGAAAAAAAAGATGATGGCGTGAAAGGGGGGAGGGAATTGAGAGACAGAAAAGAGAGTGGGAGTAGAAGATAATGGATGTTTGTTTATTTCACATATAGAATTGTGGAGCAGTAACCAAGGACGATCAGTGGTTGCTATGCATCCCTGAATTTTGTATTTGTTGCAGGAGACATTCACTGCAGAGGACTATGATTACAGTCACTCAAATCTGACATTAAAGTCTCATCAGAATATCAACAATTATGTAAAATATCAGCTTGCTGGTTCGCTGACAAGAAGTCTAACTATTCTAATCCTATTAAGGCAATCCATGGAGAACCTGACACTTGCTTTACCAACTGTCAGCATAAATTCTCACTGTTAATCTCCCAAATGGCCGTGCGGGTGCATTGACTTTGTTTGCATTTGAAGGTGTCACCCAAGCCTGACAGGTCCTCATACTACTGCTTCCAGTAACAACATATCTCTTGCTGCAGATGTTTTCTTGGATAAACAAAGTAGAAAAGCTGCCTCGGTCTAATACACATGGTCAATTAGGTAGGTGGTGACAACACATACTACACAAACCTTCAAAAGGAGGCCTTGGAAAAACAACATAGAAATCATTAATCTATCCATTAGCTAGTTAAACTCAAAAAGCAAGAACAGAGGAAATGTAATAGTATGGTATTACTGACATGCAATCCAGTCAATTGAAAGTAAACATGCATACCTGGGAAAATGACAGCCATTTTCTTCTTGTAGATGGCAAAGTCAGTCTCGAGGAAGACACAGAAAATGACCCGTGTGATCTGCACATGGAAGAAAAAGAGAAGAGCAATTAGTGTCATTGCGAAAAAGTCTCTCTGGTGAATTACATGATAGAAAAAGGAACTGGACAAGTTTAGATCTGATGATAATCTGCACCACCAGGCCACTATCATAGCCATTCAGAAATCTAATTAGTTACCCTTCCTATCAAGACCACCCAAACTACACCCTGTAGACCGCTTTTAGAGAATATTACAGCACATTACATCAGAATAAGCATTATGGGATGGGTGCATTGTTTGAGCAGAGCAATACGCCTCAGTATCAAACAAAGTGCAAGGACATGAAAGTGCAACATTAAAGATGAGAAATGGAGAATAGTTTCACACAAATTGAAAATTACAAAAGAAAATGGCCAATAAAGTATTTCACTCAGGGTCATAAGGACATAATCAAATGTTGAAAAGAAAAACAACATGGAATAAGTACACTTGATATTGAACAACATAGATCATGAAACAACTATTAGTGAAATTGAAAACCTTTAATGGGAAAAGTGATTCATTTTCTGTTCAATAAAATCATATTGAAAAACACTAATACAGACAACTGCATAAATATATGTTTCTGTTGGGGTTTTTTTTTTTAGCTCTAAAAAATGTGAACAACCTAGAAATGCCATTAGCTGTGTAGTTGTGTAACAGTGAGTTATGTCAATGACAACTTTGGAACAGTTTAGTGGTCAACACCACCAACAACAACTGTGGTTTTGGAGTTCCCCGACAAAAGCCCCAGATCAGAGGCAAATTCCTGTTGGCTCGGTGCTCGCAAATCGACGCATGAACGCTGTGTGAACTGTTCAAAATACTGAAATAACCTGCACCAAGTAGTACCAAAATGTGTCCAGTCAAACAAAGTCTGCATTTAATCCTTTTTGTACCCAGATCTAGAAATGTATGGTTTTGCTACTGGTATTGTAATTGTTTTTAAATGATACCCAGCACTATCGCAGATGCATCGCAGATGGATCCCAGATATCTTCTGTAATAATAAAAACTTTACTGTATGTGCTGCATTTGCAACACAGACCAGTTAAGTTGTTGTCGCACCTAGAGGAAACAGGCTATAAATAGTAAAGGTGTTGAAACTGGTTATTTTGTGAACACAGCCAACAACAACATCAACAAGCACAACTACAGCCCATTATTTCACCCATTTTTCTTTCTTTTTTTGCCTTTGTTTGATCGCTGCAAATCACTGCACAAATAACATGAAGAGCTTGTGTCTGATGGACATCCATTTTTGGAACAGAATATTCTGTGTTGTACATGGTATTACCTAATTTTCCGTGGCATTTCAAACAAGTGTGTTTACGTGACAAAATGTAGTTTGAAGACGAGACATATTAATCTGGGATTCCTGGTGAAATATCGAGTGCGTGACCGCCAGTCAGTCCAGTCATTCAGGACTCCTGATTACAACAGCAAGTTGTATAGTGTCAACAGTACAGCGATCTAACAACCTTGAAAGTCGTGTAGTGTAAACTTAACATAAGACAAAGTAAAAAATCTGCTACAGTTTGTAAAAAAAGGTCTATAAAATTCAGTAAACGTGAAATCAGGCTCTTAGCACGACATAAACTTTAATAGCTCAGTGGGTGTTGATGATCAATGCCAGTCACTCCTCTGTTTCCTCCCTGCCTACTGAGATTTCAAACTTTCTAATCACTCAGGATGACCTGGATTTCTGTATTTTCTTCCAATGCTCTCAGACCCCCAAAACTACCAACTGTGCACTGAATCATTTGTGCATTATTTAAAAGCTGTAGCTTCACACTCTGAAAAACTGGTGCATTATACTTTTGGTACAGAACCCCAACTTTTGGCTAACACTAACTACAAAGTTAGCTTAGGTTTGCTGTTGATGCAGCATAACAAATGGCTGCCACAAGATGATGATAAAGAGACAGATTTTATTGATAACCTATTACACCTTCCACCTTCATCTCCAAGGGGAACAGATTAGAAAACAGAGCGCTTCCTTTCTGTTTGATGAACAGAACAAACAGTAAAACAAAACTGTGAACAAGCTCACTGGCTCTCAGACTCGACAAGGAGTTTGTAATAAATTATTACATATTAATTAATTTCCAGCATATTTGAGTTATTTTACTTTGTTGGCTCAGTAGAAATCAGATTGTTTTTCACCCTCAGGGCCAAAATCATTCAAGTATTATGTTTAGTATGAAAGTGATTTGTTTTCCCAAATGCACAAGAGGTTGATAAAGTGGGAGAGCATCATGGACATATGGCAAATAATAGCATGTAAATATTATATAAACAAGGCACTTATTTAATCAACAATTTGACACCTCAGTGTTATAATTAATACTTTAAACATGGGGACTGTTAAACAGCAGTTAGTAAAACTTCTAAATCTCCAAGGGGAATGTAAGACTGTAATTTCATAAACTACAGATATAAAGCTCTCCACTGGCCATGTACACTTTCCATACTGTGATAATGTGTCTAAAATGAGTCATTCACAGAGCCTTTGAAAGATTGCAGAGAAAGAGGTCACCTCTTTCACTTTCACCCTTCTCCAGTGGAGTCTTAGATGTGCAGGCATCAGTCACAGTCACAGAGATGCATTACACACCACGGCAGCAGATAATCGCTTGACTGAATAATGGCAATTTTACACAACAGCCATAATGGTGGCTATCCGCCCCCCATCCTCCCCCATGCAGGATAGTGATGTTATGGGGGAATAAAGGCAGCTCGCCAGCTTTAGCCCCATTCCTGACTCTGCCCAGCACAAGGATCTGATTCAAAGAGGCACCCTTCTGGTGCTCATACATACATATCTATTAATAGTTTATGATCCGCACTTTGGAGTAAATGTTAGGAGCTGCATCCAGGATGGTAACATTTTATTTTGCTGGATGTCTTGGGGGGCTTTGTTCATAAAATGTAGACTCACTCTCTCACTCTCTCAACCCTTTAACCCCGACAGAAAATGAAAGAAAGCTTTAAGTCTCCTTTGAAGTGGTGGGCTCGCTGACAAACAGATTGTGAGAAAAGTGATAATATGCCAAGATAGTGCATACCACTGGGTGCTGGAAGGCCACAGGACAGCAGCTCCCCAGGAATTTCCATTACTCTTTTATGGCGCTCCATTCTAAACTGACTGCCCACTGTGAAACAGGATGAATCATGCCTTGCATTGAAACACGCTGAAATAGCGGTGTGCATGCACGCACGCACGCACACACACAATTGATGTTAATTACATTTCTCCTATGTTCTGTTTGATGTGATGGAGGAAAGGAGAATATTACTCTGAGTTAACAACTTGTGCTGAAACAAAACCAACTGGAAAATCTTAGCATCCATGTCATGTAGACTCGTCTTCTCTCTGGCTCCCTCTCTGTCAATCTCTTTGTGTAGTTTCTGTTACAGCATGTCCACATTCTGCAGAAGGCTCGGGCAAGTTTTTTATTCCACAGATCAGAAACACATCATATGGTCTTTGACAGATATCAGTCAGACCAGGATGCCAAATGAAAACCAGAAAAGCCAGTGTCAAACATTGACATTCTGTCCAAGCAAAGACTGCTGGCTAAGGCTTCTTAACAATACAAACTAAAAATGAATCATGAAACAGAGAAGGCGATCTGTGACTTTTTCTTTGTAAAAGTAAATCCAGCCAGCCTGCACTTAAAACAGCTTGTATTTTCAAAGTCAACCACAGACGGCTTATCTCCTGCATGCACACTTACAGTACTGTATAGTTGAAGCATCGATCAGTGACTAGTTGGAGGGTATTTTCCTGAAGAGTATTCCGAACCAAAATCACACACGTTTTTTAACCACATACACTTTAAAATATACCACTCGATCATTATCATGTGGATTAGTGATATCCATATATTTCATACCTGCTTTATATTGATGATTACGCATACAAAAAAAGAATAAACATGATACACAGAATGGTAGTATACTGTATGAGTGTGATTATATTTAAATGTGGAATGTATAAATTAGCACCACAGGGAAAAAAATCCAAAACATACTCTTTTGGCCAATTAGGGTCAACATGAGCATGATTTAAATGAGCACTGCATAGTAGAAAATGTTACTAAATACTTCATTTCACATTTTCGATTTTGGGGAAGAGGCCCAGTGTTGTGGTGTGAGGCTGCGAGGTGTGTGTATGTCTGTGTGTGTGTGTGTGTGTGTTGAGCGTGCACCCCGCAGCCGCCAAGGTTGAAAAAGTTAATGGAAGACTAATTAGAAAGCTGGGATCACTGCATGCAAGCCTGCCTAGTCATTACTCATCCCTGATTGGAGGGCCTTTGCCAAAGGGTGAGCACAATATGATTGGGTCCCCTGGTTGCATATGGGAGGGATGGTCGCCTTGACAGAAATGTGTTCTGCACAATAAGGTGCGAGACCGTGTAGTTGGCATGACCTGTCGCTCTTTGAGACCCAGCCAAGTCAGGGAAAGTCTAAGAACTCAATAGACTCGAAGGTTTTTGACAGAAACAGTGTTTCCTTAAAAATGTAACATCCAAATGTATTAACAGCATTGTTCAGTTAATTACAGTACAAATCAAAGTAATATTTTGAAATATTTCCAATTAATTATTTCCTCGCTGATGAGTGTAAAGACATTAGTTTGTGGTGCAGCCATTATTTGTCAACACTCATGTTGTACTGTGGAATATTATTGATGCAGGTTACAGACCTCATTTCAATTATTCCATTTTAACCCTCTGCAGAACACGTTGTTCATCTAGCCTAATCAATTCAAAAAGCAATGCCTCTTAGTTGTAATGATTTCTGAATATATATAAAATGAGACTAATTAAAATGATCATGCCAGGGGTGCAACCTACGCCTTTGTAGCTCATTTGCACGGCACATGAAATGCAGAGAAACAAGATTTGGGAGTGGCTACAGCTCTGTCAGTGTGTGGCAGTCGCATGTGCCACAGTGTTAATGAGTAGCATGAAACAATATGAATGTGTCCTTTACCCACATTTCTTGTTTCATGAAATATTGTATGTGATTTTTAATTTGTGTGTATCTGTGGCTCATCATTCTGGCGCAGGGCTCACCAGGTGCCCTGCTCTCCTATTGG
Source organism: Heterobranchus longifilis (assembly GCA_028570985.1). Classification (NCBI taxonomy): domain Eukaryota; kingdom Metazoa; phylum Chordata; class Actinopteri; order Siluriformes; family Clariidae; genus Heterobranchus; species Heterobranchus longifilis. The sequence continues at coordinate 10,192 of JAOVVB010222646.1, forward strand.
CTGGCTGACAGATGAGCTGTCATAGCTGGCCACCCATGCCCATAATTACATTGGGGGCACTGCCAGCAGAATCTGACGTGCAGGCACAACACACGCACTTTTGCTACTTGCATTTCCTTCTTGATTCTGTCACAAACAATAATAGGGACAGGTTGCCCTAGCATGTCTGCTCCAGCTGGAGCCCAAACCCAAGGGAGATCTGTGTCTATGTGTCCTGTGCAGCCTCGTTACCGAGGCACCGGCTCATGCACGATCCTGAATGGTTGCGTCCAGATGGACAACAGCGACAGGAGACTGATATACAATATTAACACTGGCTGAAATAATTCATTCATTCGCTTTATTTGCTCACGACCAAGGTCGCAGTGAGTAAACACCGGCATGCACTGGATGGAAGGGAATCTGGGCAGGTCACCAATACATCACAGTGGCTGGGAATAATGGACTCTATGTATCATACACACAGTAAATACATATTGCGTTTGTTTTGTTTAGGATTTATTCATTTCTGAAAAGATATATATGCCATACGAGTGTTGTGCATGTGATCACACACTAATAGTACTTGTCATTGTTTCGAGACGGATTGAATAATTCCAGCGAATTATTCCTGAGCCAGAAATATCTCCCCATAAAACACAAGCCTTCTAGCTGCATCATCAAAGCCATAATCAGCGAGCGCTCATCTCCTTTGTTGTCAGCAGCGCCGGATTGGATAGAGGGTTCACTTAGAGGCAGGTGGACCATATCCAGGCCCTATTACTGATGTAATTACATGCACCTGCGTCCCCCTCACCACTAGTACACACAGCCTCTTGAAAAAACTCTGCTCGGGTCTGACGGGCATCTGTAGTCAGAACTGTGTAAACTCAAACACACATAAACACTCCTAGATCCTTTGTGACCATGACAGCACAACTACCAAGTCGACGTTCTGCTGTTTAAAATCTGCTTGTCACTGTGACATCCCTCGTGTCCACTGCCTTTACCAGCGGTCGGGATTATGTTTGGTGGCGGGCAACTCGGGTGAAGCTGTGAGCAGCTCCTCCATTTGACTTTGATTGACCCCATCTGCTGGGAGAGCTGCAGCTCCACCTGCAGCAAGCTTGTGAATTATCATTTCAAAGAAGTGCCCAGAAAAGGTTATCCCTTTGAACAAAACGCCTCCATCCATACATCAAAGGAGAACCCTGACATCGGGCTTTGAGAAGGCATGGTTGCGACCAAAGCCTAGAAGGAAAGTGCTGAGCTCAAATTATTACTTTCCAAAGCCGGTCAACATTAGATACTCGCTATATCACGATAAGGGCGATAGGGTAGTCAATGGAGTCAGCTTAATATTGCTAAACAGACGACAGATTTTGGTAAATGCTTATGTACACAATTATGCATGAGTGCTCAGCACAGTGTGACTAAGTAGAAGTGATAACATTCTGGTAAGCTGCCTGGTTATTTCATCAGTGTAAAACATCACCACGCTGCTTTTAAGCCGTATGCAGTGCAGAATATAAAACATTTTGACAGGAAAATGCTGTCTTGCTAGATTCGGAAAAATCCATAAGATAATATATCAGCAATTTGTATGTTAATTCAACAAATGCTGCGTGTGCCTCACATTTTTTACACATTAGAGCTGAACAAATAGTTCCTACGACTGTATTATTCAGGCTTCATTGCTGCATGGTACTGTAGACAAAAATTGGAGTACAGCATGCTTGAGGCATCTCACATTTGAGCTCACATTTTCAAAAATTGTTCTCTCAAAGTGAAAGAGACAGCATTTGACTTTCACAGGCTTTGAGCTGTTCCTGCCAGCTCCCGCTGCCAGCAGCAGAAGCGCTGTGCTATCTGATTTAAAAAAAAAAGAAAAAAAAAGAAAAGGCAGACACGATTTCAGCAGGAAAAACTCAATTCATTCCTTGCATTGCATTACATATTATTTTCATATTGAATTTGTCTGAAGGAGGAGAGCAGGATTTATGGATTTTAAATTCTCCAGTCGATTTTGCCAATAAGCACCCCAAACACAGTGGCTGAAATTATTCCAAAGTGGCTGTTTTACCCTCCGCGAGCTTGTTCCAGCAGAGTAAAGTAAAATGCCAATAACCTCCCACAGGAACAGTAACTGACATTACCTGACTGCAACTAAATGTTTAGTAGTACATAACCAATGGCAGTAATGAACATCTTTCCCCATCACCAAGAGGACATGTAAGTACCTTGGAGGAGTGCTAAGGGAAATGTCACTACCATCAGTGCCTCCAGAGATTTGAGGTCCACAATACTACAGCACCTTCCTGGGTGCAATAGACTCCACTGACAAATTTGTCAATTGATATGGATGGGCAAATAATTATAATGATGGAATACTTGTGTCGAGTCTATGGGGAATGATGTGAGTGTGAAGGAGAAGGATTGGGCCATTTTCTAATCATAAAGATGAGAGGTAGTGGTGCAGCTGCGGACGAGGTCAGAGGGGAATGATGAAGGAAGGACTAATATGAGGTCTGTGTCTATGATCCATGGCTGCATTGGTAATGATCTGACCTCTGGACAGCCACTGGCCTATAACAACCTCTGCTGATGAAGCATAGTGTGTGTGTGTGTGTGGGTGTGGGTGTGGGTGTGGGTGTGTGTGTGGGTGTGTGTGCGTGTGTGTGTGTGCGTGTGTGTGTGTGACACGATGAAGGAAGGGTTTCTGTGATAATGTACAAGAAACTGATAAGGTCCAAGCGAAGTGTTGGGCTTAAAAATAGAAATATAATATTTTCCTTCTTGCTCAGAGTAGAGAAATGTAATGGTGTTTCCTTACCTTTAAGAGATCTTGCTCCATGATCAAATAGATTGTCTAGTACCTGAGCTATGCTATTGTCAGCTTGTACCTATCTTAAAGCTGCATGCAGAGACACGGTTTAAAGTATCGTGGAGTTTTCAACAAACACAATATTGTTATATTTCTCACTAAAATTGCACTAGAATTGTTGGTCTAATGCACTGCTTGTCTCCCTAAGGAGATAAACATGTTAAATGCATTTTCTACCTCATAAAACCTTTGTTTGAGTGTTCTACTTCTGCTCTTTTATTGGTTCATTGCTGGCTTTTATGGCCCACCAACTGTTAATATACATTATGTCCCTCTGCATTTGGCACCGTTAGCATATCTTCTTGTGCTCGTGGTGTGCATGTGTGTCCTCATGCACTTGTTGGGAAAATTTGAGATACAAGTAGAGATGGGGCCACTTAAAATCTTGGGGTATAGCACAACAAAACCAAAAGCTAACTGAATTTCAGGAAGTCTATTATGCTGTTGTATTATATAGGCTAGTTGAAAACTATGTCAATATGAGAGTAGTCTGCCGGGCTTACCAAACAGTGCTAAAGGGGATAAAGCCTTAGTTCCTGTCTGCACAGGAAGTCCGTGTCCGTGTTCCTGTTGTGAAAGTCCCTTCGCTACGGGAAACAAACAACAGCCTCCGAGTTATCAACCAAGTTTTGAAGATTTGGATTGTGCAATACAGCAGCCCTGCTCTGTTCATTCTGTGAATGATTGTAAACATCTACAAAGAATATGTTTACAACATTTTCATGGTTCGAGGGCGTGGGGCCGATTAAAGGAAATGCAAACAGGCCAGAGAGTTCTTTCCCTATCCATGAGTGCAAGTGCACTGAATCCAGATATTCCTCCAGCATGGACATATCGCTGTGGAAATTGAGCCTAACTTTGGAGTGTTATTTATTATACTTCCCAACAAGCTCTCATAACATGGTTGGTACCAGTGGATTTCTCAGGGTGTCTCTCATTCTAGCGTGAAAATTACAGTCCCGCACCCCAGTAAAAGACCCATGGGACCACCATTTTAAAGGCGGTCCTGCAGGTCTTTTACTGGGTTGGCCAACCAGGCCACCCTCTGGAAACAAAGTACAATTTTTCAGGAACTGAACAAAGTCGAGAAACTTCCATTCATTGCGTATCCAAAATAAATAGTAATTATAGCAGAAGTGGTACATGCAATTTCCCTGCAATGTTTTCAGCTTCAGTTCATCCATCCTGTTGAGCTCCTTTTAAAGCAATGACTGGCCTCTGACACCTTCACTGTGCTCCCAAATCCCATATTGACCACCAATAGGCAGTATTACATGTCAAGTTGAAGGATTGGTGCTTCATGCGGATGTGTCAGGCTCTGTGTCTGCTCATCTGCTCAGCAGGATCATGCAGGGGTTATCCTGCTTGGTTGTCAGATCCACTCATATTTTCATTTTTCCTGTTTCTATTTAGTCAATACCTGCTCCGTCTCTGGGAAGAGGCCAATAAGAGCCAAGTCAGCCCTCTGTGAGAGGCTGGTGTGTGCAGCCAGGTATAGAGATCCTCTAAGCTGAACCTGTTACAGTACACCCAGCTCATGTTGATGAAGTCATTACACAATGTGTATTGCTTGTCAGATGGAAACGGTTTTCACACAGCAAGGGCAAACCCTTTTGAGTCCAGCAGGAGAGACTGTATAGGGAAAACACCGTCTCAGACAAATGAAATCCACTGATGTGCACTAAAGAAAATAAAACAATACAAATGTCTCTTTTCTATTTCTCAGATAAATCATCTTTGATGTTTGCCTCCTGTGTATGCAGGACTTGGAGCAGGCGATGTGTGCCTCTGTGTGCTTGTTTGGCACGTCCAGCTTCTCCTTTTCAGCTGCATGTTTGCCCTGTCTGGGCCTGACTGGTTCTGAGGGGGTTTCCTGGGAGGAAATATGTGGTGTGATCCAGCCAGGTCCTCTCCGGTTTGAATGTTACACAAAAGCTGCCAGACGAATGGGAATCCAATCACAGTTCCCCATGGCAAAATTGCCTTCTGCATACAGGCCTGGATCTGGAGAGGCACCAGTGGCCTGTAATTTATCCAACAAACATGTCTTTTCTTTCTTCTGTAAAAACGAATGTGCTACACCCGCTACCAGTCAAGCTGTGTCTTCGTCCTGTGCATTCTTATTAATAACGCTCTCCAGCCTTGTAACCAGTACTTGAACATGATAACATGATAATGCATATGGGTGAGAGTGCGTGGGCTGTGCTATCCCTCGTTACACGGAAATGCAAATAACATTTTCATAGTTCTCTGAGGTTTAACCCACATGCTGTGATTTTTGTTTTTTTTTTCCCTGTGGAGCTTAATGCCAAAAGGTCAGGAGGAACACTCATTAGAAAGTATTCTGCTTCACTTTCTTCTGGCTAAAGCTATTACCCCTTTGTTACTTTTATAACAGAGCCCATACAGGATGCCAACACAATGTTCAGGCAGAAATATTAATACGTTTTTCCTTTTCTTCCTGCTTATCCGCTCTCTGCATTAGAGCTGGCACCAACGGTTCATTAAAGCCCCTTTTTGCTCTTAAATCCAAACAGCACCATCAGCTGAGCAGTACTCATTATTTCATCTTGAGTTTAGAGATGGAGTTTTTTCTGTCTACCATTTGCCACCCATATAGAGACACACTCAAAATCTAAACCTTCTCATTAAATTACAAAAGCCACCCTGTGAGAACATGGATAGTTACTGCATGTGTAAGATGTCTATCTCACAAGGCAATAAAAAAACATAAAGAAATACTCTCAAAATTAAAGTACAAGTATAAGTGAGTATGTGTTACAACAAAAAGGTGATCCCTTTCACATTAAAATGCCACGATAGCCCCTGTGAGGTTATGGCAGATTTACACACTGCTGAATAGAACACAAGATGAGTGTAATGGCAGGAAATAAAAAACAGAAAAACTGATCCTGAGAGCGATACCATATGGCTGTGTGGGCGACATCAAACGGAGAAGCAAGCCTCAAAGCAGAGGTGCTGTTTGACATAACTTACAAAGTGGAATGAAGATCTGATCTGGACTTTGTCAGATGTGTCAAGCTAATTTACAACCTCTTGTTCAATGTGAATTGTAGAGAGTGTCTGGGCTATTTATTTACAGTGACAGACTGGCAGAAGGTAAAATGCTTTCTGAGGGGCCAGTGGATTAGGATTACCATGAAAGCAGAGGAAACAGTTAAAAATTACGAGACACATAAATCATTCACAGATAAGACAATGTAGCAGAATATTTACTGGAAGTTAATACATGTGACAGTATCACTACTCGCTTATAATGTTAAGACAGGAAAACAAGAAGACAGGCACAGATGTTGATGTTGTTACTGGCTTGTAAATAAAATACAGTTCTCACAGAGAGCTCCCAATCAGAGTCTTTGAAAGCAGTGATTAAGATAAAATTGTCTGGTTTTGGTTTCCTCTGTGTTGCTGTAACTGGCAGCAGCAGACTGTTGGGAGGTGCCTGAAGGTGTTTGCTCTGGAGATGGGAGGCTGATTAGATATTGTACATAAAAGTGGCTCACAAGGTTTATAGCAGGTTCATCAACTAAAAGAGAGTTAAACCATGGAGATTTGTGTAAATGAGTGTCACCCACTGTAGTCACTTTTTGAAATGGGAAACAGCTGTGTAATAGTGGATCTAGTCACTCAAAGGCTGTTATATTATTAAAGCACAATAGTTACCTTTAGAGCTCAAGGCCTTAACACGCACGTCTCACATCTGGATATATGGACTCCATTTGTAGTAAATCTGAAATAAATATTCTACTGGACAGCTTTAAAGGCATACTATGTAACAATTTTTCGGCTTATGTTTATGAGAGAGAGAGCGAGGGTAGAGCGAGCTAGACAGTGAGTGACTGTTGGTCGTGATATCAGTGGATTAAATCTATTTCCTATTGTTCATAAACTCTCAAACAATTCGCAAAACACATCCTGTGTGGTTTTATACGTTTCGCTGTTCTGCCAACTCTTTCTGTGGGAACTGTAGTGCTGCTCTGTCTCTTTCACCGGCACACAGCGGGTATCGTTGTATCATATTCAACCTATATAGACGCTACAGGCTGCCTTGTATCACTATGAAACAGTCAGTCTGCCGAGAGGCCGTCAGCGGTGGTTTGGCCACGCCCACAAATGTCCCAACCACTATGTAAACACTAAAAAAAATAAGAAAATACACATACTTCTAGTGGCTCATAACTGATGATTGAGAGGGATTACTTTTGTATTAGTCTATACATTGTTTTTTTTAGGATAAAGTTACATGTTATGCCTTTAAGTGCAGGTGTGAATGCACCCAAGACACATTGAGAAAGCACTGAGAACCGATCGCTCAGACCACATAGGGAGGTGGTCTGGGCTGCATACAGTATATCCACATTCTTTTAGAAGTGTGTACAACGAATGTGTCCTGGGCCACAGTGAAGGACCACCTACTCAGCTGACATCCTCCGCACAGACGGAAATAAGAAACCACTGAGAGTGAATCTTGTGTTTTGGATCATACTGTCTGTGTGTTTGTTCCGGGGCTCTGCACAGATCTGACACCCGCCCGCCTGCTCCTATCCTCTCTGACCAAGCTCTGTGCGCCGCTGTTGTCTGGCAAAGGCAGCGGTGTTGATGACACGGTAGACAATAACTGTAGAACATATTACACACATACCTCCATCAGGCGGAGAAAAGTACGCCCACTGGTACACAGACAAAGACTGTAGGCAGTGCCTTTTCATTAACGTATGCCATCGCACGTTTCTGGGTAAATAATGTATAGTTGTGAGACAATGTATACACAGAAATTATTATTTTTTCAAACAGAAATGATGTAGGCTACATGTTTATTTACATGTCGAGCGGGGAAGTGAGATCTGATCACAAGCGGTCACTATGACAACAATGCAGTCCACACTACCTGCCTCCTGCTTGATTTACACGTGAAAGCATACTTGTGTTTAGTGTACATGAATGTCACTTGAAGATTAGTCGGGTGTTAATGCACCCAAAAATGTCACCGACAGCCTCCAGATCAACCTTCATCTCATTCACAATCGGATTTACTGCGTCTGCGTTCGATTAAAAAATAATCTGATTACCCTCTTTGGTGTTGATGCTAGGTGCAACGAGGATCAAAAATCATGTATGGGGAAGATAATCTAAATCAGGATTAGGGTTTGTAGTGGGAGAAAGAAGACTTCTAATTAGCCAAGCCCTGCTATTCAAGCAGCTATATGCTGAAAGAAGACCAGAGTGCTGTCAATTCTCAACTAGTTATAAAAGAAGACTATAGAACTATAGAAAAGCTATTGGTGTGATCTAATGCAAACAAAAAACATCTCACTGATACATGAAGTTTGATGTAAAGAAAGTCTCTTGCAATAATCTATGACCATAAATGAAGGCAAGATTTTGTCATCATCTACAGTCGAGCACAATCAGTGCAGCGGGGGAAGGGAGAGAAAAGTAATTCTCCACAGTCTCCCTGATATTTGCATGATTCCTCTCAGAGAGACTGTAATACATCTATATTAGTGTCAGTGTCCTTGTGTATGTTTGCTGTGCTGCACCTCAGAGAAGAGCCACATAGGCCACTCAGAAACAAGGAGGGATCCCCATAAGGGCCTTCCAGGCCATTGACACTAGAGACACGATTCAGTCTGATCACAGAGCTCATAAGAGTGGAGTGTTACTAAAATAGGCAGCATTGTCTTTTTCAAACACCAGTCTTACAACTAAAAAATAATTCAAAAGATCCCCCTCGAGTAACAATACAATTGCTAAAGTGAGTCTAATTAGCATGGTTAGTGGAAGAAAGCTCTGTGCTCAAGTCTTGAATATGAATCAAACCATTTCATTTGCTGGCAGATCAAATAAAAACATAAAAACATTAAAAAAATAAAATCACTTGTTGACTATAGTGGAATAACTGTGGGCTAATATGAAACAAATAAACAAGGCGGTGTGAGCCGTTGCAGATATGTGCTGAGAGAGAGAGAGTAGTCAATAATGTTAGTTGGACTCATGATTTTTGTCATAAGAGACAGCATGGCCTTTTGAAAAAGAACTACAGTATAGCAAGGTGCTTTTATTTGAAGGAGAAGAGCTGTAGAGCAGAAGATGGTTTATTTCTATGCAGCGACCACATTAGCTCAGGGTGCTGAGGTAGTCTGTGTCACGCATGATGGACGGTCATACCGCCCAGCTCCACAGACTAATGTTTCCCAGCCTCCGAACTCTCCTCCAGCTTTCTACAACTATCCCAAGGAAGTCTCCAATCAATACGGTATCTGTTTCGCTCGAGCTGTCGCTTAGAAAAATCAATGACCTCTCCATTTCTAGCACTGTTTTCCACACAGTCTCTTGTAAGCTTCCTTAAACCTGACTGGAACCAAAGCAATAGCTAGTTATCTCCCATCCTCGTACCTCAGTGACTATCCACAAGACATGGGTGACACTTTGTTAATGCGACAACTGTATAACACGGGGCACAGAGTGCTACTGTAATTAATAATGCTAATCCAACATCACGTTATATGTGCACTTAGAAAAAGACACACAAGGATAAGTAGGAGAAGAAAACACACTGCAGAAAGGGTATGATGAATGAGCAGGCTCACTAAGTGACTAATGCCAGGGGATAACAGAGAGTATTTCCCCCCTGTTGTTAATACTATAAACAAGGACATCCACTATTTTCTAAGTAACATATCCAGTCTAGGTACTAATTAATGTTCCTGATAAATACGGACCGTTAAAGATGTGTCTAGGGACTAATTAGATCAGTGGAAGACGAGTCACTAAGCATGCAGTGATATCACATGGGACTGAGGAGTAAAGAGGGAGAGCACCCACTCTGTCATGTGGCGGAGACCTAGTCGGCTCAGTCTTAAGGAAATCCTCCCAGCCCCATCAAGAGGAAACCAGTGGCTAATATAATACCTTGAGATCCATAAGTAAAAAGCAACGGAAAAACCAGTGGCAAAATAATGAAATGTGATTCATCTTTACGTGGCAAACGACCACTTAAAACAGCGCCTGAGCTGTAAAGAGGAGCAGGGACGGGGCCTTTAAGGGAGAGAAGAAGAACGTAAGGGTGGTGTGTTGGGACCGACCAGCCCCCAGTAAGCCCGTCTTAACCACACCTCTAACCAGGTCCAGGTGGACACTCTCACTCTCTGTTCACTGCCTGATCCTCAGAAGTGGGTCAACTCAGCACCAGAGAGGAAAAAAACTCTCGAGGAGATACAGAATTGAATGCAACCGACAAAGATGCTATTATGCTTGTGACCATGCACAGCAATGGCAAACAGTGCTAAAATGGATCGTTAAAGTCTTAACATACTCCATAAAACCATCTCTCCAGGATGAGGGAAACATGGATGAATAAAGCCCACGTTGACCCTGTGACCTCTGGAAGCGCACTCCTATATTACCATTCTGCATGCCTGTGCTTTGACCTTTTCAAATCCCTCTTTAAAGGTTGCGTGTTCCTGTGTCTGTGGGCTGCGCAGGCTCTGCAGGAGCAGTCGGCTGAATGAGCGCACCTCGCCTCTCCACAGAGTGACCTACAAAGCTATTGTATTAAAAGAACCGTATTTATTACCGCTCTCCACACCACTCTGTTCTACCTGCTGCATGAAGAACATAACCCTTCCTCAAACTCAAGTGCTCCTCCACTCAGCACTTTGAAAAGCTTTTTAGGCACAATTGGTTGGAGGGATCTCTGAAAAGGAAGCCTATCGCTTGGCTGCTTTGAGAGGTGAAAATGGTATTCAAGAACTACTGAAAGTTTAATCAGTCTGTGATATGTCTGTGCTGGGCCGCTTGAAAGAAAGGGCTGATCCAGTACGGGCCAAGACTGGTCACTGATTACAATGGGGCTGTGTCCGTTTTTTGGAACAGTCACTGTTCATTACATCTGCATTTGTAATTATATCACTCTGACATTCATGAATATAAATGTAGAATCTCTCAAACTGACTATTTTTGACTACTCTGATTGTGCATATAAGCCTGCCATTGGCCACCTACATCAGATGGAATTCTCCGCCCCTTTCCGATATCTTCGTGTTACTGTTTTCAAAATCCCTGTCACTACGTAAAACAACAACAACCTCCGAGCTAGCAACCTACACGCTGAAAATGTTTTGACAGAAGATTTGGATCATGCAATAAGGCAGGTCTGCTTGGTTCTTTCCGTGAATGGTTGTAAAATACAAAGAACATGTTTAGAACATTTGTCTTTTAATGTTTTATGTGGCATTTTGTTTTTTCTGGGATTTACCCATTTTAATGCCAGGGCTCACCTCCCACCATGCAAAAACCAAAACAAGTTCCCTCCCAACACTATGTTGCAATGGGCACCGTCGCTGCATCCTGCTTAGCGCCACCCAAGACGATTGTGATTGGTTTAAAGAAATACAAACAACCCAGGGTGTTTTTCCCCCTTAATGTGGAATTATGGCTATGCATAATCTGGGTTGCTATGTAAGTAGTGTCAATATATAAAGCCTATACTTCCACCGGGAGAAAACCCCGGCCAGAGGAAGTCCCTCCTCCCCTTTGTGTGGTTCTCAAAGTCCCTTCACCGCAGCAGGGGCATAGTGCAACGATTGTGATTGATTTAAAGAAATACAAACAGGCCAGGAGTTTTTCCACTATGGAGCTATTGAATCCAGACCTCCCCCCAGCATGGACACAGTGCTGTGGTGATAGCTCTGGCTACACAAGACTAACTTTTGACCGATCTCTTGCAGATTTCAAATTCAAAATGGTGCAATCTGCTAAAAATCCAACCTCCTTACTCCAGAGATACATGTATTAAAAGCTGCATTAAAGAAATACTGACAGAGTGCTGACAACACGGTTGTTACTCATACCAGAAGGAAGTTCTGAGGATGAAGGGTTAACCTGAGGGGATATAGGAGCATGGCCTTTCAGCCTCCATCTTTCATCTTTTCACATTATGACTGAAGCTGTCAAGATGGCAGATGATGAGGCCCTTTGGAATAACAGGTGCTCCAGAAAAGGCTGTAAAGCAGAGGAACCGACGAAGTGTTAACCACACAGACTAGAAATATCCATTCTTACACGTGTAGTAATTATCCCATGTAGCACCTCCACTGTCAGCTCCCAGACCAGTATCCTGGTGTGCTGTGAACAATTATGGTTTTCTGCCGAATTTGGATCCAGTGCAACGGAGCCTCAGTGTCCATGCTCTACATAACATCCTCCAAAATTAGTAGCACTTTCATATGAGCAAGTAAAACCGGAAGAAAATAATTGTATTTTTAAGTTGACCACAGAAGAGGTCATGTTATATCAGGCAGCTCTGATTTAGCAACAAAACAAAACAATTAGTTGTAAACACTCTGTAACCGAGAGTAAAGAAGCCCAAGGCAAACAGAGCCACAAGTTCCCCATAATTCCTCCAATAATCTAATTAAGATACTTACTGGAACCATGAAAAGCTAATGAGAGGCTATGACACATTTGTACTCTAAACACTCCGGCGCTTTATCTTGGTGTGCTGGGAAAATGGAATTATTTCCACAAATGCATCTCAAGTCTGATATCCTTTCTCTCCTGGAATGGTTTTGTCTCGCCTGCCCTATCTCATCTGCTCATCTCCGCTCCAATCTTATTGTTAATTCTTCCAAGACGGGGACACAATGCAATTCCATTTTAATGATTAAAAATAGAGGTTTCTAGAAAACGTAAGTAGGTTAAATAAACAGTGGAACTCCGACGGGCATGAAATGACGGCAACACAGCTCTTTATCAGATATTTATAGCTCAGAGTAACGGTGGTGTGCTGTGATATGTCTCTCTCCACAGGGATGTGGCTGAGGTTCTGTTTTGACACACACTATATCAGTGTCCTACTGTCTTTGTGACCTAAACATACAGAGGCACATGTTGACAATAGTGCGCACACAGTGCTAACATGCTGTCCTGTGTGCATCCTGTCCTGCGACTGAATCTTTAATTCATGTGCTGTGCCTGTGCCGGGTCCTCGCCTTGTTTTGGCCGATGGCTGCCTCTCTGACGGAGGGGGGCGTAGGGGTGGGGGATGTCGATACGGAGGTGTAAGATAGTTGGGCGTGCATTTAAAAATCGAGGCAGATGGCAGGATGTGAGAATTTCAAATCGAGACCTCACTTCCTGCTTTGCGGTGCCCGTAGGTCGGCGGGTCAACAGCCAGCTTTGCCGTGGCGGCCCATGCTGCGCACACACACAGGAAGAGAGTGAGTCACTCTTTTATCACCAAGATATATGGAAAAAGCAGCTGAGAAAAGATCACAGCAGCACAGGGGGAACGCACACCCGAGAGGTATATCTCTCCTGCTTTCACTTACTCAGATAAGGCCCTGACAGCACTTTCATTTTTGCCACTTGCTTATTTCATTTGATTGAGCTTTAATGGGTTTTTGCGGATAACATCCCTTTGTTTTTCACTGTATTTTTTTTTCTAATTAGGATTCAGTATGACACATTGGAGGTCTTTTGTTTTTGTAGCACCAGTCTATTGTGAAATGAAACTGTGAGCTTTTGTGAACAGGAGGGTAACCATCAGGAAGGAATTTAGTTTCTCATTGATCTTTAAAACTACAAACACAGTGTCTCGCTTCTTCCTCCGTGCTGCTCAGCAGAGATTGAAAAAAAAAAAAAAAATCCTTGTTTTCCTTAGAATATTCACTTTGAAGAAGTACGACATCTATGCAACACACCAAGTTGACAAAGAAGTGGGTGTGGTGGTATTTGTAAAACCAAAAGGAAAAAGATAAATGTAACCTCTGCCATGTTATATAGGGAGAGAGGGATGTATTCTTAACATTGAGCGAGAAAGAAAGAAAGTATAAATTGCCACTACCTAGAATGATAATACACATTTAAATTTTTTTACTGATTGAAATTCATCTTTCCTCAATGGTATGCTATAATTGGCACAGTTTAGTAATCTGTTGCAACTGTATGAATATGAATGAACGAAGCTACCATAGTATGATATACTATATTTCAAATCAGCTAGGCACATCTATCTTTCAGCACGGCCCAATTAAATCTGACATTCTGTATGAGGCAGCTTTATGCAGTCAGTGGTGTGTGTTTATGAATATGTATTCCTTTTACGGTGTCAATTAAGCATTGCATAAACGTCCATGATATGCTTTTCGTGAGCTTAAGTGTAGTCAAACTAATTCTAATTAGCTGGTTTATATGAGAGGTTCAGAATGAGTGTAAAGAGCTGTGGATGTGTCCCATCGGCACAAGGCTACGAGCCCATATGTGAGACTGTGTGTTTTGTAAGAATAATAAATCGTCTCACATGTTTTACACTTCAGAGTTGTTCAGCCTTGGCGCTTAGTGGATTTGCTTGCCAACATTCCCGAGAAAAAAAAAAAAAAAATCACACATCTGTAAGACATTTCCAAAGTCGATGGTTGATGTGCTTTGGACAGTGTCATTTAAACGTCCCGGGTTGCGGCCTGTCATAAAAATGCCCAGCTATCCAGGTGTCAGCAGACATTTACTGGACTCCCAGAGGCTTTGTGAGGGAAAAGAGGATTTGGAAGTTTCGTGAAAAGACATGAAAACGTGCATCAAAACCTCTTCACCTAAAACTGCAGGAAAGCTTCCAGAATGAGGATTAAGGTTCAACTTCCATCTGTGTGACGGACAGACGAGTACTTAGCAGACAATTATAATCCGTTAAAAGCTAATAAAAGCACTATCATGCTGTTTCAGCACGAGGTGAGCCAGGCTGGGGCTGATGCTGGCTCTTTCCCTCTGATTGGCTGTCTGCTGATGTAGACATCCTATCTACAGCCCCAGTCCCCACAACAGCCTCAGGCTTAGGGGGTCAGAGGTCAGACCCGGGGTCACATCAATCACACGTCTACTGTGAACTCTATATGGGTTAATTTAGGAACTAATTTATGTGAGCTGGAGTCCTGCCTCATATCAGTTTATATGCCTCATGGATGTAACACGTCTTTATTGCTCTGTTGAGGAGAGAGCAGCTCCCATGTGCCCGCTTCAACGACTCGCTGCAGTAGGCATGAGATCAAAATGGGACTAGTTTTTGATGTTTCTCTACAATCTGCTTTACATCTCTCAATATGCAGAGCACTGAAAAAATAAAACCCAAACTGTCTGAATTTGGTGCTACTGCGGGACAACCTGAGGTGTCCCCACTTTCATCTGCTTGGACACGCGTACATCAGGGACCTCATTATGATGGCAGTCTTTCAACCCAAAAATTCTGCATCCCTGTTATCCAGTCTGGGAGACATCTGCGTGACACCCATCGGTCCAGCACCACTCATGCCCCGCCCAGCAACCCAGGTTACTAGGTTAATTGGTATCCATCTAATCACGTGTGACATCTGACGCAATAAAATGATTTATTGACTTAAATGTTTCAGGTTCATACTTATATTTTGGGTTTATCCTAGAACATGTTTACATTACATTACTTTTCTCATGCTTTCTGCCTGAATATACCTGTATTCACCTCCTGTAACCTTCTGTCTGAAATACTCCATTTTAAAGCACCTAGATCTGCTTTATAATCAAAAAAGACATTGGAATCTCACTTTTACAATATGGGACCTTTAAGTGGTGTGTTTTGTAATATCCTGCTCTTAGTATGATTTAAGGTAGCCGCTATAAATCATATGTCTGTCTGTATAATTCAAAAGATTATAGAAAAAAATAAATACACTATTTACCAGCCTTTAGCACAGACATATTGAGGAGGCATTGGGAACAAAACTACAAAACACCTCCGTAACCATGAATAATGCTGAAAGGTGAACGGAAATGAGACATCTTATCGCTATTCTCCAGTGAGGGAGGTAGGAGGAGGGCTACAGCGAGTCAAAGGTTCGAGATGCATTTAGAATGTGCCAAATGCAAGTTTGTTTTGTTATCAGTTTTCGTCTGAAGCTATATAAACCTATCACAAATGTTATGCCTTTATCTCTACTGTTTGGATATACATGTGAGCCCAGAGGATGAAAATATTTTTTTCTCTTGTTCGCAATGGATAATAGGTTGTACCCTTGAGCCAATGGGCTTTCAGGAGGAGTACAAAGACACACTTTGGAGATGAATCAATACGAATGATAACATGATCTGCATGCAGTGAATCAGCCTGGGTCTGGGCTGTGTGACCTGTCACATTCAGACGTAAACCAGTGACTCCAAAGATTAAGGGCAGATTCTGGCTCTGCCTCTGTTCTTGGCCTATAAGTGAAATGTTTTAGTTGTCCTTTAGATCCCTCCTGTATGCCACCAATCACAAACCAGTTCCTTGAGAGATGGCCGCGAGCACAGTTCTTTAGAAGTGAATTGTGGGGGAAACCTGATGTAAATATGTGCAGCTGGCAGCTCATGTGGTTTTGTTCATGCAGCTTGACTCGTGAGTCTTGTGCTGAGAGGTACAGTATGGATTTCTATGAAAATAACCTTGCCGTAGACTTTTTTTAAACTCAGTTTGAAGGTTAACCTTGTGAAAAGTGCATTCTCCATCTGAAAAACATTTATAGTGCTCTCTGTATGAACTCTCATAAGTGCTCTTTGACACAATGAAGTGACTGAAATGGAGCGGAGTGTCACTGCACACGACTTAAATAATTAAAACCTATGTTTGCTTTCTGAATGTTGCAGTTAATCCTGTGTGACGGGTCACAATATAATTACTGGTGTAGATTCTTAAAGACTCTGATTGACATCCTTGACATCACAATGAATCTGCCAACAAAATAAGGCTGCTGCAACACAAAATAATGAACGCGGCTTTCTTCATGGAAGCTGAATTCACGGTCTCTGCAAGTTGAAGCGATGTGCCAATTTAACAATAACAAATACAGACACGAAGCCTACAGGGACCCAAAGCTTTTACTGTAAACTGTAACAGCCAGAGCAGCGGTATCACACAGTTGATAGATACTTCCAAATAAGATATGAGACATGGGTTCTCTTGTGTGTTACCTTATAACCTTTCAATTATATATCCTGATAACATCTCGACTTTTATTGTCAGATGTGATGTTGATAAATGTCACATAAACTGCAAAGAACATAATGGCTGCAGTCGATCCGGCTCTGCTGAAACAAGATGAGATGGTGCCAGACTGAAGTGCTGCTACATACATTTCTACAATCCACAGTTTAAATCCCTATATTTTTTAATTACCACATCACTGTTTCTCTGAGTAGAAATTATGCATAGGGCAAATGGTACGTACTGTAGTTCACACTAGTTTGACTCCTTCAATGGCTGTTTTTCCGTCAGATTCCAGTCTGGGATAGTCGGTGTGGAGATGAATTCTAATAAGCAAGACACACTCACATCCAAGCTATTCAGCCACTTTATGCTTTTGAAATTACATTAACCTTTTTAGACACAATTTTCGGAGGATTTTGAAGGCGGCTAAGTATTGCATCACTAATTGACTGCTTAGTAGAGGAAATGTGGTGGAAAATGACAAGATTATTAGATACAGAGCGAGAATGTAATGGAGTGCCAAAGAAAGGGCTCGCTGATAACGCCTTCAAAAATGGCAACAAATAACAGGAACGCTGCACTGGGAAAGGCCTTCTGTAAGAGAGGGAACAACCAAACTTCGCTAACATGTGTTTACGCACATTCAGACAAGGGTCACCCACACAAAGGTAAGTCACATTTTGCATGAAAATGTGAAAAAAAGATGACTATCGCAGCGGCTCAGCTAAATCCACACTTGCACATGCCGTTAATGTTGCCCCTAACATAAACATGTTAAATTCAATAAAAGCTTGATACTGTTTTAATAAGAGGAAAGGCTTGCGGCTTAAATAACTTTGTTTTTCTTCCACAGAGCCCCCCATATCACATTTCTCAATTTCAAGCTTTTTCTAATATCCCTCCATCCCCTGCAGGAACACTTGTATGTTTCAGTCAGTGTTCAGTAGGCAGCGTGGGTTCACTCTAACTCTTACCACATGTGCGACGACCGGGGCCGCACTGCACGCCAGATAAAGCCTCTAAAAAACACAGCCACGCTTATCTCCCCATTCAATTCTCCCAATTATTATTAAATAAAAGATCAATCCAAAAAGTACTACTGACATGCTTTACGACAGGCTTGAGACAACGCACCCGCACAACTTTAAAGCAGAATCCAAATCAATTTAGATGCAGTATTGTTAGAGATTTGGGTTGGGGTAAAAAGAGGTGACAGCTATACAGAGAGCATAAGAAAGTATCGCAGTAGATGATGAAGGAGAGATAGTTTTCATCTTCTGACATAAAGGAATCTATGAAGGTCTGCTGCGCTGCGTGACTGCCAGTCAGAAAGATCTGCATATGAATTCTTTATGAAGAAATTAATTGTTTTGTCTATCTGGGTTGCCACACATTCATTTCTATACTTTACTTTTATTATTAACTATAAATCATAATCTGAGTGACATTTAGTTGTCATGTTCTGACTTTTGCTAACTATTTTTGCTTATTTATTCTCATTACAATCAGTCACACTTCCTCTCATAGAATATTACTGAAGGTACCTGAATGTTACACAATGAAACAATGAGGAAGGAGTGTAATTACAACTGCTCACAGCTCCAGCCTTATTGTTTTACATGGTACACTGCACAAAAACAGAGGGGCGACGTTTATTACACAGTAGAAAGACTGTGTAGATTGGCTTGAACATATAAAAGATGCACTAATTCTGAAATGGGCCATGAAATACACAGGACTGTAGATTATTGCCGGTCACGGAGAGGAGCTAATCAGCTCGCCAAATGAATGATGAGGAGAGAGCCGGAGAGAGGACTCCCTCTAGCTCTGCCCATTATCTGGCGACATGCAGAGAGGCTACCTGGTGTGAGCACACAGACTTCATGCCTGTGCAGTGGGCAGTGCTGCTCACGCTGGGCATCCCGCGCGCATCAGATAATTGGAGGAGCACCGCCATGTGAAGCAGTACGCCGAGGGGATAGCGTGCAGAGAAAAACACACAACTTCAGCAGATGGTTTGTCTGATGAACAAACAGCATGCGGACAGAGACGGAGAAAGAATCGAGAGCATCCTCAAAATATAGGAAAGCGTGCAGAGTCAGAGCGCGGAAGAGCAAATGTATGTTTGCGTGCATCCTGACTGACATACAATACGACAGACGTAGAAAGATCTAACGCTGACTGACAGCAGATTCGTTCATTATCACACAACATTGGTTTCTATCAGTATTTCCTAACAATCCCAGGTGTCAGAAAATCAAAAGGCAGTTGAGCAGCCGTGCAGGGAGAAGAAAATCAAATATGTCACAGTAATAACAAAACACCATATATTGGGCTTTTGACGACACAATAAACAAGCGCATTGAGTGAAAGAGAGTGTAGACGCTGCAACAATAGCAAAAAGGATATCATTACAGTCTTTCAGTCACTTTATTCCACAGTATGGGTCAGAGAAAACAAGCTAACGGAGCTGAATCAATGTGACAGGGTTAATGACGGTTTCTCTCTTCTAAACTCCGGCTGTGGAGCAGCTGGGCCTCAGAGACCCCCAGGTGACAGTTAGACTTTCTGTCATATCCGCCCAGTCACACTTCATTTCTTCACCTCACCTCACCGCCATGATGCCATGGCGCTTCCTCCCCCGATACCAGCGCTCAACCACAAACGCCTGGGCTCCTCACCTGCCGGCCTCACAGGACCTCAGCATGTTTAAATCAAAACATGTTGATTATTTACACCCACATTACTTTGGTGATGGAGAGACGATCAGGCTCAGGTAAAAACAAAAACAACCAAAAAACACAATTTTTTGGTTTGTTTAATCCTAATTATGTGCCAGATGGGCGAGGATAGACACACAGCACGACAATACAAAAAAGCTTACACAAACTTTTGACCCATATTTCACATGTGTATCCAAAAGATAATTTTGTATGCTTCTTTGTGATTCACACGTAATTATCTGTACACTAGCTGCATCCACATCCTGTGCTAACGCTGTACTCCATACAGATTAGAATAAATTACAATGCACTTTGTTATTTGTCTCTAGTAAGAAAAGGATACGGTATGTCACCACAATATGTTGCACAAAAATATACACAGCCTACAAATGTAAGTTTGATCTTTTTTCATATAATGAAAACATGCACTTTAACATTACTGCAGGTTAATCTAGCATATCTAATTGAATATGCAAAAGAAGAAAAAAAAAAAAGAATTCTTGTATAATGTTGCTTCAAAACATGAATAATTCTGGCCCCAAATATGAGTTTTCAACTAAAAGCAAATGTGACTTTTAATGTCAATATTAATCCATAATAAGTCACTTTTCTCTCAGCAATTATCTTATTTTGAAATGAAACTTTTCAAATGTTGTGATTATACAATGAGATTCAGAAAGCCACAGGCTGTAATGCTGTGTCCGTGGGCGTGTGTGTGTGTGTGTGTGTTGTTCAGGGGTGCTGGATGTACATGGCGTTGGGGGAACAAAGTGTAAGTGGGTTACTGTGTGAATCAAGTGCATGTGTGAGTGTTTGATCCACACTTTAGAAAAGTTGCTGATTTAGTGCAAAAGGCCATCTGTGCCTTTTTTCCCTGACCTTCATGGGGCTGTGACTGTGACAGCAAGCAATTCCCTCTCTGTAGGATGGCTGTCTTTATATATGTGTGTGTGTATCTGGGTGTGTGTGTGTGTGTGTGTGTGTGTGTGTGTGTGTGTGTGTGCGCATGTGTGTGAAAGACACAGGGATCAAAACACTTTTTTTGTGAGGCTCTGAGTATACAGACTTCACAATGATGCATTTCGGTGTAGATTTTCTATTAGTCTGCGATTTGGGATCTATCCTCCACGAGAGGCCAAATACATCAGCCACCACAAATAAATTGACTATATCAAGAAAATTACTGTTGAATTGAACATGCCCCTAAAAAGACTCCTCAGAGTGTGTTTCTCCCCACGAGGAAATGGTCTAGTGTCCTCTCACAGTGAGGGTGACCTCCTGATTTACTCCTTCTTGCCCCGGTCATAGCACTCTGTCAATACAGCGTCCACCATTTAGGAACGCATCAACACCCAAGGACAGTCCGCACAGGCCTGGCTGGTCAGCCTGAACAAAATCCAAGCAAATAACCTTCCCTGCTGTCGCAGATTTACAACCCTCTGACATGACTGCCCGCCAGAGGACGACAACAACACGGCACGACGGGGACGAATCACCGCTATACCTTTTCCTCCTCACCTTTGAATCGGTGAAGTGGTGATGTGAGCGTTGTAATTTCACAGAGCTGGAGCTAGAAGAAATCAGTCTCATGTCTCAGAATTTTCTTCACAAATTGGTATCGAATATCTGCCGTTTTATTCATTCGGTCTGAGTTATTGTCCTGATGCTGAGCTGCGATCAGCGCTGCAGGAGAGGATAAACGCGATACATTAGTCGGCAGAGTAACTCTTGCAGATGTGACAAAGTTGCCCCACTTTTCTACCACATGCTCCTCAGAGCTTATCTTTGCCTGAGGAGCCTCTTTCTCTTCTCTCCTTCCCTTCTGAGGGTGAGGGCAGTGCCAGCCACTAGTGGCACTATGGGTTGTCTAGGGGGATGGCGGGCAGACTGGTTCCCAGCTGGGTTGCTGCTGAAGGGGCTGTCATCACTACCATGTCGCCCTGGGCACCGCAGCAGGACCGAGTTGCTGGTCCCTTGATCGCAGTGGAAAAAGCTCACCTGTAACTGTGCCGGGGCCAAAGAGGCTACTCATGCCTAACTGCTAACATGGAAGCAGGCCAGAGAAGCACTCTCACATTAGCCAGTAAAAAGAAAAAGAATATCTAAACATCTGTGGCTCACACCCTGCACCACTTAGCCTTTCACAGTATAGTACAGCATGTTGTTTATTCAAAAAGTCGGCTTACTGTGTCTACTGCTATATAATGGTGTAATCCATTCAGGCAACAAACAAAATATGCATATATGCAACCCCTAAGATCTGTTATTGGGACTGAAAAACAGCAAAATAAACTGATAACACTTAACAGCATGCAGACATGTACGCTCTGTGCCCACGAGAATATTAGGTTTGAACGGGAGATGTTTTTTTTGTGCTTGTAAATGTCTTGTCGTGGTGGAGGGTTAGAGAATTACTGCTGTGGGTCAGCTGCGAAATACTGCGAGTTACATAACAGTTCTCAGTTAAAAGCTTATTCTCTTCATTGGTTCTAATATTGAAATGCTTTATGTAACTAGAACAAACTCCAAACAAAGTAATACATTATGTTTTTATGTTTTATGTTTTGTCAGTCTGCTTTACACTGTATTTGTATTTAGTAGTTGAGGTTGAAATAATAGAAAACAATTACATTGTCCTGAAAACTTGAGACTTGATATCTGCTGTCTATAGAGATCCCTTACCTTTTTCCTCATTACAACTCGCATAACTCTTTCCTGATAAAGGCACCAAATTAAATTATAAAATTCATCAGATGCCACCTCCAATGATATTTTCTGGTCAAGGTTAATTCAGCATTTGACCACGACCATCTGAGCCACAGAGAGCATCCTAATGCATTGGCTTTGCTGTGGTTGGGCTCTTCCAATCTCAGCACCCGTCGGCTAGCCGTCTGACGACGATTTAACCTCTGGGAGCCACGACCAATATTTCTGGCTTTCCGATGTAGCTAACGGATATCCGGGCCAAGCCTTCCTCTTCTGTGCGCTGTGCATTGTTTTCAGTCCGATTAGCAATTTGAGGAGTTGAGAGACAATGTCTCTATAAACAGATCTCTGCTAAAATGTCATCAGACGATAGCCAATGGGTTCTGAGATTGCGTTACGGCCAATGCGTTCCGCCTCTTTTGCTCTCCACACGGACCGTTTACCTGCACGCAACCAAAGCCGGCTCAACATCAAATCTTGTCCCGTTGAGATTCTGTATTCATATGCAGAATCTGTTCATAGAGATCAGGGTTCCTCTAAAATGGGTTTTAGTGAATTTCTTTTGGCAGGTATGATTTCATGTAGATGGAACGGGAAAACAATGGTATCCTGTCAGCTACAGCAGAGACCTGCATGCTCTGTATCAGACTGGAGCTATATAGGGGGCCAGTGAAAGATGTCGTCTGTCACTCTACCTGTGATATTGCAGTGATTAAGCAGTGCGGTGCCTCTGATACAGTTATCAGCGCTGTAATGCTGGAAGCTGGCTGAGCAGACTCTTCAGCTCAGGGAGGAATGTGCGTCTGATGGAGTGGTTCGGCTCCCAAGGCAGTTGCACTGACATTACATTAACACTCTGTGCCACGACACAGAGAGCGGCAGAGAGGAAAACAACAACAGTGCAAAATGTATCGCTTTGGTCAAGTCGCACAGAGCGAAAAGGCAAACTTTGGGAATAAAATGACATTCACGGGAGAAAGCATTTACTGTGATGAAGGCAGGAGATGATATTTTAAATCGCATTTGTCACTCTTGACATTCAACTCATGCATTTCATTTTGGCCATTTTGCCCATTAAATGATGTGAAGGTGGAATGAAAAGTGTCTAGTGGTATAAAATGACACCATTGTGAAGAGACATGTCTACAGGCATGTTCTGTATTTCAAGGACAAGTAACTGGTAAACCTGTGCATAATCTCATAAATGCATAGAACAGATGCAGTAATGTACTATAATGTATGCTGTATTCTCTTCTTCACACAATGCTTGGCTGGGAAAAATGACTGGAAATCCAATTCATCATACAACACATTCTAACAACGATTTGCACAACAAAAACTGTGTAACAAACACTTCAGTACATTTAAGATTTAGAGCTATGACTGGGCCCCAAAAAAATCAGACCCAGCTGTTGGTATTGGTTTGTCCTTTTATGGACATAATGCACAAAAATAGATATTCAAATAGGTTTGAACCTGTGTCCTTTTTTAGAAGGAATAATCGAATGTCATTTTTGGCCAATTTTGACAGACAATTAGTACTGTAACTAAGTCTTTTCAGGGAGATTCAAGTCCTGCATCACCCTGTCTGGGTTCTATTTTCAATAATGACCAGCTCGTTCCACATTTATCTCTTACGTATGAACTGTGTA
This sequence comes from Heterobranchus longifilis, assembly GCA_028570985.1. Lineage (NCBI taxonomy): Eukaryota > Metazoa > Chordata > Actinopteri > Siluriformes > Clariidae > Heterobranchus > Heterobranchus longifilis. The sequence continues at coordinate 34,144 of JAOVVB010222646.1, forward strand.
TAGCATGCTAGTTCTTTATTTCTACAGGCAACAACAGTATAATTGTGAGGCTGTTCTGGATGAAGCACAACGGGCAGATGAAGTGAGGAGGATTCACGCTGGTAGGAGTGCAGTATCGCAAACAGTTTGTGCAGTCTGTATCGTCTCAGCTCGCTGTCACGGGTGTATTCCACACACTGTGTACACTCACAGAATTCAGGTTGCATTATTCTGTACTCTGGGCTGGAGACAGTATGAGGAACAGTAAAGGACAAGACAAGAGCAGGCCTGCAGGTCCTGCTGTCACGGTAGCCATCCTCTCTTTATCTCAGTCTCACCTGTGTCCTGGACAATTTAATCCATCCAGCTCCATGTGGCTCGCCAGAGTGACATTCGATTAGTGGCCCAATTAGAAACAGCATTGCTTCAAGGCCTCTTTTCCCCCCTTTGTGTCAGGGTGAGAGACCAAGATGTAGTCCGAGGTTAGCTCAAGGCTGGTGGAAAGGTAACAAGTACCAGGTTGATAAAAGTAAGTTAATTCTACATAAACACAGGGCTGGGGAGTGACAGAATACAAGTAATGGGATTAATCAGTAATTGTATTTTGTTAGTTACAAAAAATAAAATAAAATTTAAAAAAATAGATTACTTGGAAGGGATTACTTTATTACCTCCGCCAAGGAGGTTATGTTTTCAGTTCGTTTTGTCAGCAGGATTACAGAAGAAAAAAAACCAACTACTGGCCTGATTTCCATGAAACTTGGTGGAAGGGTGTAGCATGGGCCAAGGAAGGACCCATTACATTTTGGAGAGGATCTAAACCACATGGGCGCGTACACAAATTATTTTTCACTTTTGTTAACATTGGGCATGGCCTTGGCGGAGGTCTGCGCTCTTCAAGTGCCCTTCTAGTTTGTTTTCATTTAAATTAGCTCTAAAATTCATATGGAGGCACGCATTTCCCGCAAATACATTTTTACAAAAAAGTGCAATCATTTGTGTGCATGCACTGCTGCTGAAACACGACAATGACAGAGGAGACACACTGTCAGGAATGTGTTTTTGGAAATATAAGACCCAGACAAATGAGTTCAGCAAGACGATTTTGAAATATTTCAAAAGTATCAAAATTATTTAATTACAATACTTAATTTGAGTTATCTAATGGAATACTTTACAAATTACAATTGAGGGCATGTATTCAGTAATGAACTACCTTTTAAACGTAACTTTTCCAATACTGCATATACATGCACACAAACATGCTCTATACTCTCAGACAGGGGAATGACCTTCGTCAGCTCTTAATGTTCAGTTTCCAAACACAACGAGGTTTCACTAACTCTAGTTCAGAAGAATCTGTGGTAAATGAGTCATTAGCAGCTGTTGTTAAGTCCTCGGAGAGTCTATACACAGATGCTTCTGCTAAAACACAGAGAGAAAAAAGCGCTGATGCCACACTATTGATGAAAGACATGTTTGCCTTAACCTATTTCCTCTGATAGTTGTATGGATTTTCTTCAAAGAGAGGTTAATGCTTATGTTGGCTGCCTTTTAACAATGCAATTAGTGAGGCAAAGGTAGCAACAAATCACTTTCATTTGCGTTAATTGATTTCTAGTTGTTGTAATTATGACTATCAATTGTGAGTCACATCAAGGAGGGCACTCCGCCTTGGCTCCGGTTTTAATTGAGTCACGCTAAGTGGCTGATCATCATGGTGGAAAAACCCAAGATCTCTGCGACATGTACTCACACGCACACACACACACACGCACCCTGATTGGGTCAGTTTCTCACCAAATTTGCAGGGATGTGATTTGGCATATGCTCCTGCTATGGCCAGGCAGTGTGAACAGGTGGAGCAGAAGATGGTGTGAATGGCGAGGTGGAGGCGGAGGCAGCACCTTCTGTCACAATCTTGGGACGAACTCGGGTCTGATCAGCCGCAGGGCCACCGCTGACTTCTGGGTCATACTGATGAGACGCTGGGATTGGTTAATCACACAGCTGTCGTGCTAATACAGTGATTCAATTGGAAAAGACAGATGCAGTGCCTTCCCCTTGACTTTGCTTCTTTTGGAAGAAAGGTTTAATTGTGAAGAGATGAAACAATCGCCCTCTGCGGTTAGCTTCACTTCTAACATTAAATAGACCCTAAATGAGCAGGTGGAAATCACTTCTTTATGATGAGGGGAAAAAGAAATGAAAGCAGTGCTGAGGGCGTATTCTCCTCCATCCAGCATTTCAATGACAGGACCTGTAAGAGGCAGGGGAATTGATCTTTTCCTTCCATGGGCAACAGTAGCCGTCTCTAATTGTCTACCAGAGCGGAGTAGGCCTGGGTGGAGGCTCTGCATGGGGAGCCCCTTGTGCACTGTGGGAGAGCACCTTGGGCCCTCATGGAGTGACAGGAGCTAACACACACTTATGCAGCATGCTCTGAATAATGCAAATCATGTCAGCCCTCACACAACTCTACCTAACAAGACTCTGGCGGTTTCACACAGCATCATCTGTAACAGTGACAAATCCCAGCGTGATGCAAATTAAAACAGTGTATGAGATTATTTCACTATAGTGTACCACCTCAAGTGAATTATGATACAATAAATTAATCTTAATAAAAATGGCTCCGAGCAGTACTGATAGATGCTTAGTGAGACGCCTTTTTTAATAGGATTGTTGGTCTAATAGCAGATATTACCACACTTTTTCTGACACTCCATCACACATAAGTGACATGCTGATTTGAATTTATATGCACGCACGCACGCACGCACGCATGCACGCACGCACGCACGCACGCATGCACGCACGCATGCACGCGCACCAACGCATTGTCATAAACCGTTCATATAATATCATATGAAAAGTATTGCACAACAGTTCGTATAATATACACAAACATGTCTTCTGGTTTAAATGCATGGCCCGGTCATGTGATAGACACGTCATTAACGTCACAATTAACGTTGTGAAACAGGAATAATTCGGTAGGTTAGACAACAACACTTTGTGAGGTCTAGGCAACAAAATAAGTTGGTATGGTTAGTAAAAAACTGGACTGTGTCCTGCGTGTGTTTGAGCCATCCCACTCCCATGACAGAGTAAATAAAAATCATGTCTCGTCCTAATCCTGGAAGAATGACTCCTGTCCCAATATATATCATCAACACTGTATAAAAATGTCTATTTTATATATTTTTTTTCTATATCGTTTCTATTGCATCGTGGAAAAACATCATTTAGACAACGTTTTACGTTCTTATTCTTGCACCTGGGACCGAAGCTGGAGCGAGCCATAGGGAGAATATACAAAAAATAGGCTTTACCATGTGGTTATTTCATATAGACTATTTATTTATTGAATTACTAAAAACATGCTATATCGTGATATATATCGTTATCGAGATATGAAATGTCTTGTCCCAGTCCTGTGATGAATAGTGAAATTAACTCCCATCCCAAAGGAATCCCACAGGAATCCCGTGACCCACAGGATTCCCGCAAAAAATATCAGCCTCTAGTCCAGAGCAACGTCTCTTGGTCACTACTGAGGTCTGGGCCCCAGGCCTCATTCATCACAGCTGCTTCTGTCTGGTGCTCTGGATCATAGCGGGGCTCTTTTTTCTGCAGACTCTGCATTTTAAGTTGCCCTCGAGGAGGGGAGGCGATGATGGACGCACCAGTCAGGGCATCTGCTGCAAACACACTCCGAGCCATCCAGTCAGGGTAAGTCTCCCTGACAGCACTGCTCCGACACACAAACTCTGACGAACGCACAGTGTCCGTCTGGCTGTACTCAGCGGCAGCGAGAGCAGTGCCAGAGGGGCCAGTCACACTCCTATCCTGAGACTGATATATGTGTACCACTGGTATTGTTCCTGCTACAGAACAGATTGGCTTGGCCGAAAGACTGTCAAATAAATATCGAAGTGTAATTCCATCTCGTACAGCTACTTTTAAAAGAACTTCTTGTCATAAATTCTTTGCAGTGGCAGATATGCCCAAGAATATCCCATTATACTTCTGAATGTGAGGCTGGCTTGTCCCTAACACACTGATTGTGGGGTGATAGGTAAACATAGCAAGATGATGTATTGTGCAGGACAGTAATTCTAGTTCCTTTCCATCTCCCTTGGGGCAAATGGGAAGTCTCAGCCTCACTGCTGTGACTCACCAAAGGCCATTTTTACACCTCAACACCCTGGCCCGATGAGACAAACCATGCATGATAATTGCGTGTGACTCAACAAGCCACAGGGACACTGTTAAGTAAGCACGTCGCTTCCGCATGCGTGACGGTGCGTCTGTGTTGATGTGTCTGTCATTACTCAATTCCCATTTAGCTGGCCGCTGACATCTTTGACCCCTGAAATAGGCATAGCAATAACAAACTGGGTGGCTCTGGTATTAATAAAGTATGAAAAAGGCAGCGTTTGAATCTAATTATTAATCTAATGCATTAGATGTGATCACACAGGCCCTTCAGTGATGGGGAAATCATCCCCCGTAAGACTCCACACTGATAATTACAATAACATTAACCTTTGCCTTGTTAATTCAGGCCCTCATAGCAATTCATCTCAGGTCAGAGACCTATTAAAACATTTCTTCACACTAGCTTTGCAGGGCGGTGGAAACATTGACGTGGTGTGGACAGAATTCAAGCTGTAACAAGCACACATTGTTTCTAAAATGAATAAAGGGAGAGGACTGTAACCAGTGCTGTGACAAAAGTGGGAAACTGGAGACGCAAATGCAAACAAATTTAAAGGTCCTATTTTGTAAAAGTGATATTTCCATGTTTTTGTATTATTAAAAAGCAGGTCTGGTGCATACTGTGAAAGTATCAAAATGCTCAATACATGGAGAAATGCACACAGCCCGTATCCAGAAACTGTTTAAATATGACAGAAGGTGAATTTGTGATCTCACTACTATACTATATAAGTAGAAAGTGCCGCTACAGTATCGTAACAGTCATTACCCGGCTGCAATGACGGTGCAGAGACGGCGAGAGCGCAGATGCGGAAGACCCGGAAACACTGACCAATCAAAGCATACTGGGCTTTTTCGGAAGGGAGGCTTAAAGAGACAGGCGCTAAAATGGAGCGTTTCAGACAGAGGGTGAGTACAGGTATATTCAGACAGACAGGATGAGAAACAGTAGAATCCCAAAATACAAGCATAATAGCACAATATGTACGTATATTTACGTATATTTACGTAGAGTTTATATTTTGTGTCTTAAAACAATCAAACTGAAATAAATATTTAGTCTAAAAACAAATTTATGAACTTTGAAAATAGTAAACAAGCACAATACTGAGGACAGGACCTTACCGCCCTGTTGTGAGGATACACACATATTTTGAAACTCTGCGATCTTGACTTGATCTTTACACTCCAATGTTGAGCAAAAAAAAAAGAGATCAGTCAGAGGGCTGAGTGTTCATAATCTGATCCATTATTTTCTCTTTTAGTTGCATCGCTGCTGAGCTCTGTGTTGTGATTAGTTGTCGTGTTGTGTGTGTGTGTGTAACGGGGGCCCTCTGCGGTCCCTGCCTCTGCAGCGCGGCCCCATGCCTGGTCTGGAACACACCGCTGGCTGCGGCGCGTTCAGCCACATACTTGGCTGCCACCTCTCTTATGCAGGCATGTGAGAGTATGATAACAGCCCTGCTGTTTGACACACACTGATATGCAG
>JAOVVB010222647.1:0-10529 GCA_028570985.1 Heterobranchus longifilis
CTCAACAGACCACGAGATCGATCCCAGAATCACTGATCCAGAAATGGATAAGAAGCGTTCTGTGTACTTTACACCCAGTGAACAACAGCTACTAATGCAAACTTATGAGGAAATAAATCATATAATATAACTTATATTAAAAGGAAACACGTCCGCTGTAATAAAACTGCAAGGAAAAATGTGTGCGCAATAGCGGACCGACTGAATGCATAAGTATCTTAAATATACACATTTACTGACCACTGCTCTTAATACATCATCAATCAGTCATAATTATACCATTCATAGAGTTACTGTCATTTGCACACATTAACAGCTGCACACTTTATCTTAAAAGTCAGCAGTGGAAGTTAATACGTTACTCAGGAAATGTACCTTGAAGACGAGTTAAAAACACAGATCCACACTGCTACAATATGTATTACCATCAGGTATATTATACGCAAATCTCTCTTGTAAACTTCCTGAGTAACATATTATGTTCTGCTCACTTTGTGTGTACAACTGTTCATTTGTGCAAAGTAACTCATTGAATGGTTTAATAAATATGACTGACTGATGATGATTTAAGAGCAGTGGTCAGTAAATGTATATTTTTAGGCAACTACTCTCTGCATCGCTATCTCACAGTTATATTACAGTGGACCTGTTTTTTACATATTATATGCTTTGTATCCTCGTATATGGAGGTAAAATAAAAAAAACACAGAGGGAATCCAAAAACTAGAAAGAGAATTAAGTGACGATGCACACTGTAAGCACGACTGTAACACCAGCAAAATAAACTGTCAAAAACATTTAGGCATCTCCCTGTTGTGAAAATGATGAAACCTAATAACCACAAATTACTATATATATATAAATGGGTTTGATGAACATATTATTTCAGTTGTTGAAATGATTAGAAATAGCTGTCCTATAATCACGTGTTTCTAATATATATATGTGTGTGCCTATATGTGTATGTAGACACACATGTGCATATAGGACTTCATAAATTGCCTTTATCACTGACATCACTGAAAACAGATTTGTAAATTCATCAGCCATTTCTAATCATCTCAACAACTGCAATAATGTGTTCATCAAACGTCTAACAGCAATATGAAAACAGTCTTCATAAACACAATGTAACAGTAACAATGACTCTCACATGAACAATTAGAACAATTATAATGGTCACAGTGTTAAAATAATAACAGAACTTTACTGAATGACAATGTGAACCTGTGGCATGAGTGTAAAAAATATTAATTTCTGATCAGAGTGACTACTGACTGAACAGATAAGACACCAGGCTTACTAAAGCTGCACAGAATAAATCTCCATTATGTGCCACTGCTTTCGTGAAACCAAATCATGTCTTATCCTGGTTTAATTTAGCCAGGATAGCTGGAAAATCCTGCCTTATTCCCTGATCTATGTTTTGTGAAATAGGCCCCAGCTCGCTGAACAGCAGGAATTGACTGACTGCTGCTATGTGTCAGAAGGTACTGTTAACCATCAATCAATCTTTCTACGCAGAGATCCGACATACACACACTCACCTGCAGCGGAGAAGAGCGTGGCGGGCCGTGCCAAGTCGCTGGGGTGATGGATGGCGCCGAAGAGGCTAGGGCCCGGAGGTCGACTCAGGAACTCAGGCTTGAGGCCAAAGTCTAGCTTGTGAGGGTCAACTTGCATCTGCTGCTAGAAGACGGCAGAACGACAGAGAGAAACACATGTAAAACCCCTTTACACACTATAGGTTGATAATAGTCATTTTCATTTTAAGTTCCCTGGCAGAGAGGCAAAATAAACACTGGTATTTGTTTATCTTTAAAGCTCTCATTGGTAAAGCTACCACCATACAATGATGCTGGACTGGAACTATGGGCGCTATCTTACTTACACATGGAAAGTCTGCCTTTTCAGTCAGTGCTCCAAATTCAGGATTGTAATTGTTTAACTGGTGTTGCAGGAATCAAACCTGAGACTCTTCAGGGATGAGAGTCCCTCTGACTGCCAGGCTACACTTTTCTTAATGGACCCATCATTATAACCACAAGAACTGATTATGGTTATGACTACTGAAGCCATACATACTTGTTGCATTTTAGTTGTTTGAACTGTTTTTGTAAATGGACTTATAGTCAGTGCAACAGTAGAATTACTTTTATAAATCGCCAAAATATCAGATGAGTACAAAAAAACAGGTTCTGTCTTTAAAATATTATTTTGACAACAGAATTACCATTTCAGAAGAGAAGTGCTCATAATGATTTTCCAGAAACTAGAGAAATGAACTGTGTCCCAAATCCATACTGCACACCAATTCTAAGCAACCATCGAGTCTATAGTGTGTTGACACAGGAAAAGTGACAAATAGAGTTGCAGTTTGATTGTCTTTGCATGGCACACATAGCATCATTTCATGTATAAAAAAAGAGATGCACCGATTAATTGGCCGCCGGTAAAAACGGCTGATTTTCAACTGATCAGCGATGACCGGTGATCAGTCTCATATATCAGACTCTTTTGCCGGTCAAATTTAATTAACACACGTGCCGTACGTTTTACATTGCGCAGCTGTGACAGCATTCACAGACTCCTCACAGCCATGCTGTGCACAGCAGCACAGAGAGCAGGTTTCCACCAGTGTAGGCCTACAATAGATGCTTTTCAAAACTAAAATGTGTTATACAATTAGTGAACTCATTCACGTTAGCGAGTGAGCGGTGGAGAGAGAAAAAGAGAGGAGCGTGTGGATACGGCGAAGAGACAATAGATCTTTGTTTTGAAGTTAGCTGTTAGCTAATTGGCCTTTTTTATCATTCTGTGAGCAACTGTGATCTGATTTTCATGCTGAAAACAGCATCTGAGAGCGAAAGTGACACTGTTACCTCGTTGACAAGTTTGAGGTGTACCTGTCTCCTGCAACTCTTCATCTAACAGCTCACTGTTTCTGCTTCTTGTTCCATTACTCCCTGAAATATTTCAAACTGATCCTCTTTCAAAAAAATGCTGACAATGTCCATTGTTTTGTTTTGTGGACGCAAGTTAGACATCTTGTCATGGTCACTGACAAACGCATTGCATTTCCTGACTACTTCATAATAAAAGGTCCAGTCCTGTTTCGCCACTTAAATCGGCATCTGCAACAATCGGCCAAGAAAATTTAAATCGGTGCATCTCTAGTATAAAACACTATAAAGATTAGTATGGAATTGAGACAGTTAACTTTACACTTTGTAGCTTTGGCATAAAGCAGAGAGAGAGAGAGAGAGAGAGAGAGCAGTCAGATGAGATGAGTCCTCACCTTTACTTTCTGTTGGTGGTGGTATATCTGCCAGGCGATATGGACATGCATGGCGCACCACTTCCCTGGTTTCTGCAGGTACACAACATTACTCTTTAACTACTAATTTACATATTGAACATACATATATCTATAATTAAAAAATATATACAGTTATGAAAGCTTTAACATTTAATAATATGGAAGTGCCTGAAATTAAGGCAAACAAAGATTGGCTCAAATCAGCCAAAGTCTGTTGTTCAAGGGAATTAGACCCACATTTAAAGGATATAGTACAATATCAGGGTTTTTCCTGGCTCAGACTGGGCCTTTGGGGGGTGACTATGTACAACAGTGTAAAACATAGCGACTGTGGATGAGAGGGGAGCTGACTGCTTGAAGTCAAAGATGTCATTTAAGTTTATGTTCTGCTTGTTCAACAGTTGAAATTGCTATTAAACACATTCACAGAGGATTTGAATTGCTGTTTTATTATCAACTCTTATCATTTTGGTGCTAGTGGTTTTACTTTGGGAGTGGCTAAAACCTCTTTGGGGGGCACCAAAAAATCCCCTACGCAGGAAAAACCTTGTATATTGTCAATACACATTAACCCTTCTCATTTACTTACAGTCATGACATACTGATATCTTAAATATGGTACATGTGGCACCTTTAATCACATATTAAAGATATGATCTATGATGATGATAGGGCATGTGACAGAGGACTAGCAATTACAGCTGTGATTTGAATACATGTCGAAGCAAAGTCTGTCAATAGCATTTCCACATACAGAGGCTGCACTGTTCTCCAAAATGAGCTCTGTTGTGGTATAAACTAGAACACTCAGCCTCCAAGTGCAGCGCTCATTTAATTAAAGACACTATCTCTACTCCATTAGCAAAAACCCTGAAAGGCATCATGGCTATTAGTGTGTGTGTTTGTGTGTGAGGATGCAGGAGACAGACACTGCAGGGAGTGAGCACTCACCCTGAGAACAGGCCGAAATGGATCCGTTAGCTACAGGAGGGAGAGGGAATAAAAGAGTTATTTTGCTGTCAATCAAATCACTTCTAATTAGCCTCTGTGTGTGGCATTCATTATGAACCCAATTAAAATGTTAAAATTTCCCTTTAAAATGAAGCATTTCAGGAGTAATTAACACATGGGTTCCTCCTGTGTGACCCTCTGCATACAAATACAGACGAATATGGCAGTCTGTGTTGTCTATAAACTGACTGCATATGAATTATTTGCAATGACAACATTTGGTGCTGAAAACCTGCATCTGATGACTCAAACACTTATGCAACATAAACAGAGGAGCTATAGTTTACCTCTACACTGTGAGTGTGTGTGTATGTTCTTACCCTGGGGTCCTTCTGTAAGAATGTGTGTGGGACGCCTCCAGGTCTTGTGGACACATCGAGTGGATTAGAGGTCTAGAGAACACCAGACAGATCGAAAACAAGAATCTCTGTAAATAACTCAGTTTTGTGTGTGTGTGTGTGTGTGGGTGTGAGGGTGTAAACGTGGGTGTGTTGTAGTGTCCCTGTGTGTCTTACCTTGGGCTGAAAGGCGCCCTGCAGTGAGCCGAAGGGCCCGGTCGGGGGGATGACAGGGGGAAGGCCAGACATGGCCGGTGGGTACGCATGGAAGAGCTGAAGGAGGAAAAGAGGAAGAGGTGGTGTGAGGATGGTTGGGTCTGTCAGGGAAATGCAGCACAACAGCTGTACAACAGTGGAGATGGGCCAAAACATTACAACATACAGTGACGGATTAACCTCAACATTCTTTTTTTTTTTAAATTGTTTTTTACATTTTACAACACTGGTTAGTTACAAATGATTGCCTACATGTTTCACAAACTGATAAAATATTCCCTGCTCATCCCCAGTGGATTTAAATAAGGGAAAACACTGCTTTGATGTGAAAACTAGAATGTTGTAATACAAGAAAAACACATGTAAACCAAACAAGTGCTCAAGGATTCCATAAAACTATCCTGTGGAGATATGTAATCAACCACTCACTATAATTGTTCTTGTCAATCATATTAGCCGTAGTGGAAGTAGAGAACTTGCATACTTGCATTGCTTTAATCATGGATGGTGCAACAGAATTATTTAAACTTGGGTTGCCAGGATGAGTTATTAGAAGCGCCTGAAGAAATGCTGTGAGGTTTAAAATGAAACTTGTTTCCTTGTGCATCATGTTTTAAGACATCGGTATATTTTATAGAGAGGAAATGGCTTCAGGGTGTTTGCTGCTATCATAATAACAGTGAGGAAATACTAAGATTCCAAAATGAAGCACTTAGAAACAAACTAGCAACATTCTGCAACATCTATTTGACCCAGAGTTGGTCTGAATACAAATGCATGATATTAAAATGTTCCTCGCAGCTCGGTTTGAAGAAAAAGCACACTTGTGCAGGCACACACAGCAGGTGTCTGGACGCGTCAGCAAACATGGTAGGAGAGTAGGGTCCAATGTTGCAAATAAGTGACTAATAATCATGAGCAAGCCACTGCTGTTAGCAGACAAATACAAATGAAGACTAGTAGGCAAGACAAAGATAGAGTATTCCTCTGGCAGTAACAGCCACCTCTCTGTAATGCAGCTACTGCCCCTTTCTATATTCATTTCTATGCACAACAATCTTAGCGTTGCATGCATGCACAATAAATCTTGTGCTCCAAGATCTAAGAATCCAGCATTGTTTCATTTATCACAACATTTGCTGGGGATGAAGGGTGAAATGCTACAGCTAGGATGTTTACAGTATACATTAAGAAGCGGATGAGCGATTGCATGGAAATCATACATCTAGCGCACACACACACACACACAACTATAACATCAACTTGCATGGGCAGGAATGGCATAATGGGCAAGCAACACTGCTCTGCAGGCAGATAGTACACAATAGGGAAACTCACACTGTGTCTGTAGAAGGGGTCAACTTTTGTTGGGTATTTTTCAAACTGTAGGAGAAATGAAACAGAGCTAAGTACAAAGATGTAGAGAAAACATGAGAACCTACTAGGGCTGCACGATATGAGGAAAACATTTGATAACATTGTTTAACATTGTGATAACAATATTACTTGCGATAAAGAAACAGTAAATCAGTTCTGCCTTTCTGCTGCTTTCGGTATACTGCTAAATTACAAAAATTGCTTGTTGACTAAAAAAATATTATAATTTCTGACATTATTTTAGTGAACACATTGAACTGAACACAAAAGGCACTATTTAAAAATAAAAAAAGAATGATAGTTACATTTTAAAGAGCAGTTTTCTACCGATACTCTCTTTCAACTAACTAAAACAATCCTCTTTCGCAATATGTCGCAGTCTTTCGCCATGTGTTTATTGTGCAAGTTAATATTGTGATGATGATAAAAAAAACTATATATTGTGCAGCCCTAGAACCTACACATACATGCTGTAACAGGGTTGACATTGACCTCTTTCATTGTCATTTCAGGCCAACACAAAATGCATCACAGAGCGTATTTCAGAACTAAGAACATGCTTACAGATTGACATTATGATTCAAAATCTAAAATGTCAACTGAGATTCCAAATTCAATCACTTCCCGAACCAGACTGTTTTCATCCTCCCCTTTTCATAATCATCTGAAGACCTTTTAAACTAGCGTGGGTTCTGTGTCTCATCTGGTCTCCTTTTAGTGGTGCAGCGCCGGCTCAGGGCGAACATTTCCCCAGTCAAGACTAAACACTGCAGCCATAAAGAGGCTTTTTATGGCCTCATTAGCTGTCAGAGGCCTCGCCTTGCTGCCTTTGAGGTATCATCAGAGCCAAGCGAACCCTCTATGTGCCAGGCAGTTATGAATGTGTGTGTATGTGTGTTTGTGTGAGTTTTAGGTCCAGCCACCCATTGCCTGTGGTCTCCCCCAACAAACAGCGGGGCTCTTAACGCAAGGCATTTGCCAGTAATGAAAACCCCCAAACGGGACCAAATGATGTCATTAAATTCAGAATGAATTAAGTGTATTATGTTCTGAAAGCTGGCTCTGAAGTTAACATGCTTTGGGCAAGTTATTGCCAATTTAGAAAATAACGGCGACTCAAGTCTGGAGTGCTAGAGTATGCCAGAGAAAACACTAGAAAGACTTTCTGGGAGAATAAAGGCATGATTGTAGCGTGGATGGACACACATGGTCATCATTGAGGGGCCGCCACAGAAACCCACAGGCTACAGCGTGCCGCTCACACACATGTCGAACTGTGTAAAATCTTCACTCTCACAACCACAAGGTGAAAACACTAGCCCCTTTCACACAGAGATTCCATAATACTGCCATAAAAAAAGATCCACCATTACGCAGGCTTTGCTGTTTCACACTGAACCAAACAACGGCGGCATAATGGCGCCCCAGTGTGTGATTTTAGATAGCATGCCGGCATTCTGGGAACTAAAGAGGTGTGACGTGTAACAACAGCGTCTGTGTCTAGTGTGCGTTTAGTCCTGCCATGCCGGCTGTCCCTTTCACACAGACGTTGATTCGGCTGTGTTACTACCTCCGCTGCCAGCTTAACGGTGGAACAACTCTTCCCTCCCCATTCTGTGTTCATACCTGTTGTACAGAACGGTGAGGCGGAATAATGGCACAACATTCACGCCTTGAACAGGCTGTGTGAAAGGGGCTACTTTCAGTGACGTGTACTCTTCTACACAGGTAAAACTCATTATTAGAAAACATTTTGGCAATAGTGATTTTGTCCACCCTCCCCAACCCAATACAGGTGCGTTCTACTTATCCTCACATTTCTGGCAGGGGTACGCACCATGGGTGGTGCTGGGGTGGGCATGATGGCGTGGGGGAAGGGCGTGAAGGTGTGCTGGTGGGTGTGCTGGTGGGTGTGTTGGTGCTGATGCTGGTGCTGGTGCTGATGCTGGTGCTGGTGGAACTCTGTGCGCAGGTAGGGCGGAGGGCCCAGCGAGGCGCCACGGTCAGCGTTCTGGGAGGCCAGGAAACGGGTGTTGAGCTCCTGGCGCAGAAGGTCTTGCTCTGGAGAAGAGCAAGAGAGAAGGGAGGATTAGTACTGGGTTTGTTAATGAGGGGAAGGTCACTGTCAAAAGAGTTCTCAAGCATTTTTACACAACAGACTCTGAACATACACATTAACGGCCACAGACCCCATTATGTAAGGTCTTCCTCCCAGGGACTTCCATATGGGAAGAACTTTGTAGTGGTAGATTTTTAAATTAAACTTTGTCTGGATTGTAGTTAAAGAAGTTAAAAAAAAAACATTCTTGCACTTGTTATTCATGTGTCTCTAATTAAGACATATTGTAGTTAATTTAATTACAGTAAAAATTAAAGTATTCCTCATTGCTGCTGGAAGCCCCTCAGAGACATCTGCACAGCCCTGGGGTCTCATTACAGAAACTTCCTAAGTCTGAAATCCTTTCTTATGTCAGTTTAGGATGTGATTTGGGATTTTTGGTATTACAGAAACATGTTTCCTAAATGCAGTTAGGAAAAAATCCTATCTTATCTTAGGATAGGAATGTAGCGATTAGAGAACCATCCTGATTTAAAGATTTCCTAAGTTGGGAATCCTAAATTAGGATGACATAGACCCGGTCCTAAATTCAAAATAACTGCCAAAAATGGCAGCAGCAGTGTTGTTAGGTCTGTGTGGTAATGCCAATGAAGATTGAGAACATGAACATCAAAATATAATGATTGAAAGACTACTCAAACCATATAATGACGCTTTAAATTTCCCGGATCATGTATTAATGGGCATATCGATTGCCAGGACGATTCGTTTTAATTAAATTAGTTTTTAATAACTTGTCACTGACTAAGTGACAAGTGAGTGGCTGATATTATGTCTTGTCCATCTCGAGTAGCCGACCCTACCGGAACATTGTAATCAAAGATGCAGACATGACGGGACAAGTGCCGATTGAAGAATCCAATTCACAGTTAGACTTAGGATTTCTTAAGATAAGACCGGAGGTCTGAGATAAGATAGGACACAGACATGAGTTTAGTAATTGCTTCTGTAATAGGAAGATAGGATTTTTCCTATCTTTGATAGGACAAGCAGTGAGGATATGTTTCTGTAATGAGGCCCCTGGACTCCAACATGAGAGCTACATAAGTCATAAAAAAGGAAGCCATGTCGGTTATAAAAAAAAAAGAAACAACCAGGAAATAGCTGTGATTATCGGCATGTCATTTTAAATTCAAGCGAGGCTCGAGATGATTAGAACTGTCTGACTGCTGGAACTGTCAAATGCTGTGATTTGAAACACTACAGCCCCTCTGAGACAACATCTGTTGTTCTAATAACCTCTGCACAGCCTGTGGAGAAAGAATGGATTTCAAGTAATCGCTGGCTTTTCTTCTAAATTCAACAGAACGTGCCTTGAGAGATTATATCTCCTCCAGAGTAACCTTATCCTTCCTATTCCACAGTGACTCACTACAATATTTTCTGCATTCATTTCAAGCTTTATTGGGCTGGGAGCGGGGGTGGAATTTTCTCTTCATAAAAATTTCATTAGTGTCTTTTGAACAAAATCCAGCTCGCTCCGTTCCGTATTGACCAAATTGATTTCTCGCACATGAACACTATTCAAGGTGAAAATGGGAACACAGCTAAAGGTGAGCCCCCCCCTCCTCCTCCCACACTGACCCTGACATTTAGCTTGACGACACTGCGTGGAAATGTGCACGAGGTCTGTAATGGCTTTTGCAATGTGGCCCGACTTGCTGGTGGATATTACTGGTGTGCAAAGAGTCGATCAATCACAGCATGACAGAAAGAGTGTGAACTTGAACTGTCCACAGGACTATAAACACACAACACCCCAGGCATGGAGTACATGTGGCTCATCTTGGACTCTTGGTTGCTTGTTTCTTTAAATAATTACCGGGGTAACATTCCGTGTCTCAAATGCTTTCAAATCAAATGCAGCTGAAATTATTCCTTGTGTACTTCTCATATGTCTCTACCGTCAGGCAACCTGATGCACCGACTGACTAAAATAAGAGTCTGCTTTTTGAGAGTGCAATCCTCTGCCACATCACCTGGGGGCGGTGTGGGGATGTTTGCAAGCAGCTTGTGATGATTACCTGAGTAGGCACTCCCAGCAGCAGGATGTCCGGGTACCGGCAGGGCGCTAGACGTAAGTGGTGGTGGTGGAGGCAAGGCCGCTGGAGGAGCGAACATATTGGGGTGATGTGGGTGCGGCGAGGAC
>JAOVVB010222668.1:0-10529 GCA_028570985.1 Heterobranchus longifilis
GCTAACAGCTGGATTAAACACGGTTAAAAAGCTTAAAGCTAAACAACACCGGAACATGCAGAAGTCAGCAGCTGAAGGCAGCTAACAGTTAGCTTACCACCGCTAGCATAGTATTGAGAGATGATGGAAAAACAACAGAACTGTAAAATCCTCGTGCTTCCCTGAAGTCACCGTGTTGGTGTGGTAACGTGACTTCCCTGTGAGTTTTGTAAACAAACAACGAAAAACAAAGTTATGTTTTTAAATACATTTAAATATGACCATATGGTGCCCTATCTTTTTAAAGAATTCTTTCAGGCACCGCCAGCAAAAAACAAACAAACATTATCCAACCCTAGTACTCATACTGGTACTTGTTCTTAGTTTGAAAACAAGTGGTATCGGTGCATCCCTGATTTACTAATTGGAGCACCAGTATACTTTGGACCAAGTCTCTCCTGACACAAATGTATCCTATTTGTATATATATTTTCAAAACGAGACAAGCAGCAAATCCTCACATTTGAGAAGAAAGAACAGGAGAACTTTTGGCATTGTTGCTTTATAAATTATGTCAATTGTTAATCGACTAATCGTTTCAGCACTAGAATAAAGCAAAATCTTTAAAAAGGATGGGAAAGGCGATTGAGAAGCAATACTTTCCAGCCGTATCATCACGGGTGATTGGTATTCGCCCGTGCTGACATGGCAATTAAGTATTGTGTTTGTGAGAAGCAGGCAATAGCCCTTGCCAATTAGAGAGAGGAGGGGTGTGTAGTGTTATTAGCAGTAGTGATCCACAGCCATGATCCCATCAGCAGCAGCCGTGCCCGGGGACAGACAGGGGGGCAATGAAAAGAGCCCTGCGCCTGCTGCACAGCCTGCTGTTTGGGCAGACCTGGCTGGATTCAATCCCACACACTGCCCTGATCACTCACCCTGGGCCACCCGTATCACACACACACTCACAGTAACACACACACGCACGGCCTGATGGTATAATCTCTTGTTCCACCAGCCGCCTTTGAGGAACCATAACAACTTTGTTCAGTCTGCCCACCGCTCAGCACATCTCCAACGTCTCCAGAATCTCTCAACACCTCATGTTGGTTGTGAAAACATCACCATATCTTTGAAACACTGCCATTAAATAAAACACAGCGGCTGCATACCAGCAGCAATGCTGTGGAAAGACATATTTGTCTTTTTCTTTCTTTGTGTTTCTTGTTGAATATATAATTATCTGCTAGATATATATCTATACTTAATATATATATCTATAATTTATATATATATATCTTGTACTCCACAAGGTAACATCACAGCTTTTTTGTCGACTCTGCAGAACAGAAAAATGTTTTTTTTTTTTCAGGAAAAATGTAAAGAACTGCTGTTGCAGTAGACAGTACTGGGTCCAGAATCTATAGATATTATAACAAAACTAGAGATGCCTCGAATCAAATTCTGGGTTGATACCGATGTTGTTTATTTTGTTTTTGTTGTTATTTATTCCCCGTCATTCAACATGTCATTACACTATGAGCACAAATTCAATCATACAAAAAAAAAATTGTGATTAAACAGTCACATTTTACGTTCACAGTTACATAAATTTATGTTCTTGTCATAATATTTCACCAAGACGTACGTTATTTTCGCCCGGAACAGCAGATTTAGTTACTCAGATGTCTCTGAAGAATGAAAAAATATCTCTGAGGTGTAGCGGTAGACTCCATGTTTGCTCACGGCAGAATGAATGGTGGCAGCTGTGGCTCTTTGTGGCCCTCTGCTGGTCCTGTTGAAGCACTGACACTAATGGAAGTCAGACCACTGAGATCCTCTCATTTAGAGGAATAATTTGATATTACAGTAAGTTACGTCAGTCCCACGACGGTATCAAAACATGTTTTAATCGTGGTATCGCGTCATTTTAGGTAGTTCTTATTCTGATGTTTTGTTTTTCTGATAAGGTTGGTTTTTGTAAGTATTTGCTATAAATATGATTGACAGCTGTGATTGACTCGTGATTGGTCGAGCAGGTGTATAGGCGGGACTTCGATATCGCTACTGTGCAGCCTCTGGCACCAAAATGACGATGGCGACACACGTATCCAGGATATTTTGGCTTCACTTTTGTACCGTGGGAGGATGTATAGATGCGTCATCCGTCTTTATATACAGTCTGTGGTATTTTCTGTTGATGGTGACGCTCTTTTCTTTGTCCATTCAGTCATGGCAACAATTTCTGTTTATAACAGTTCTGCATTTATTCCAGCCACTGCTGTTGCTGCTACTGGAAATATAAACACATCACTCAATAAACCTGGCATTGACAGCTTTGGAAAAGCTTTTTCAGTTTTCATTTATTTTACGAAAAAACTCCATGACTTTATTTTTGCATCTCTTTCCATGGTTCCTGGAAAGAGCATCGATCTCTCTTCCGCAGCAGGATCGCTCTGTTCTATTTCTGTGGCAGCGAGCAGAAAGAAGAGCACTAATAAACCCTTCTGCTCCCTGTCAGCTCCCTTCCTCTCCACGCTGATAGATCTGAATTGTAACCCTACAACACCACACTTCCCTACCGAAACACACACAAGCAGCTTTAATCACCAGATGGAAGTGGAACTCGATGGAATTAAATGCACCGTGAAGTTTTTTTTACGGCCATGCTTTGGGGTTTGGTCCAGTCCTGCTTCTAATGTTTTATTTCTGAGGGCTCGGTAAGAATTCACTGCGGATGAGATGGTGAGGATAACCGAGCTATTTTTTTTTTTTGCAAGTGTGTCTCATTATTAATTCTATTATGGATAGTCTCTTTGCATGGATCCCCATTAGACAGAGGCAGCCTGCTAGAGCACAGCAGACCTCAGGTTTAATTGACACCAGGGCACACACAGGAATGTGGAAGAAGGCATGATCTGAGTGCATGACTGATCAACGCAAATGCCAGCCTTCTCTCACAGGAGTCTGAATTTCAAGGAGGAATGAAGCAAATGTTTGAATTGGTATTCCAACAGGAAGAATACGAAATTAAAAGGTGGAAAAGCAGAAATCCTTCGTAGCTTTGAACACTACAAACTGCACTGATACAAATTCTGCGTCTTTTTCTAGGCATCAATCTCGAGCTGATCTACAGTAATATTTTATGAGAGTTCATCTAAAAAGAGCCACATTTTCAAGGCCTCTCACACAAAAAAATGACACACTAGTGAAATGTGTCAAAGTGATCACTCACAGGCGGCCTGATGACAAGCTTGTGGTTAGTGTTTAAAGAGCTCTTTGTGTGTGTGTTATGAGTGACACGGCCGGGACGGCGGTCATCCAGACACAACACAGACCACTTGTATGGCTCTTCACATGCAGTTTCTGTGCACGCTGTTTTCCTGTCTCAGGGTCGTTACACACCAGGGACGTGACAAACAAACAACACAAAAATGATCATCAAAACTATTCATACCGGCAGCAATGCAAATTTGCAACAATTATTCAATGAAACGCACAATTCGCGCAGACAGAGGAGCAACTACCGGGAGCCGATCGTTTTGTTTTTCCCCCCCGAGGGTCACATGACCCACAGCAGCGTCTGTCTGAGGACAGCTGTTGTAGAGTTTAACATTAAGATACTGTCAGATAATATGAGTTTCCTATTAAATTAATTTGAGTTCCCTCTGGTAAACAGTTATAAATGTTGAGGGCTTTTATTGTGAAAGGTGAGACAGGAAAGAGTGGATCTGCTGTGCGCTGCCTTTAGTCTGAAAGGAGCAATCAAGTGTTGGAACATAGACTGTAAATAGGAGCCTCCGTGATGTTTTTTTATAATCCTCATCATTAAACAACCGATTGGTTGATAACTTTATTCGCAGTGCGAAATCTCAGAAAATACACCTCGTTCTGGAAAAAAACATTACATCGCTTTTTCGCCATGTAATATTTGCGTTGTGTGAGTTTGAAAAAATATATTGACATGCTAATTAATTGCACGAAAAATATGTCTGTAAAGGCCTTTAGTCTTCCAGAAAACGCTGAATATCATTCAGTTAACTCTGCCTGTCCCTGGTCGACCCTGTATGGCCTTGCGTGTAAATATGTCTATAATTTATCTGTGCATCTATTAGCTTTCTGCAGACCTTGTATGTCCGAAGCAGCCCAGTGCGATGCTGTATTAAAACTCCTCTGCTGCTCAGCTCTCCGGTTATATTTCCCCTCCATCAGTCGTATCATAGCGCGCAGCTCTCCTCTCACGCTGACGCCCACACACACCCATTGTGAGTTTGAAAAGCTAAAAGCTATTGAAGCTAATTGCACCAACAAAAGCACAAGAAGTGTTTATGCAAATCCTCCTCTCATTCAGCCTCTCACCGCCTTTCTATTCACTCCTCTCTCCTCCTCATCCCCGCTTCTGTTTGCCTCCCATTTTAGCATTTTTAGTTCTCCCCTAATTTCTTCCCTGTACGCTAATTTTCCGTCCAAGCTTCCCTTCCTTCTTCTCACTCTTACCCTCTTTATTCTCTCTCCTTTTCTCCCCTCTTGTTCTCCTCTCCTCTTTATTTCCCTCTCTTTCTTCCCTTTATCCTCTGTTTTGTAATCCTCAATTCTTGATGGTGGTTTAAAAAAAAAACCAATAGCACAAATGAAGTAATGAAGCAGCTACTTCTGAAATCCAACAAATAAATGGATCAGTCAGAACTTACTGTATATGGTTTTGGATAGCTATAGCAACGAGGGACAGACAGGTCTGCTCTGTAGATTTATACTCATTAGTTTTCGATTTTGTTTGGAAGAATGTTCCTCCATCTGACTTGGAGACCAACAAACACTACGGCCAGGGTGAATATTTTCAGAAACTCGTTTTCATTGTTGACGTGTAGATGGAAAAACAAAACAATAGTTCTGGTTGTAACAGGACTTTTTACATGTTTACACCACAGACTGTATATAAAGATGGACGACACATCGCCACTTCCTCCCACTGTACAAAAGTGAAGCCAAAAATCTTGTAATTTTGCAAGATTGTGCACAGTAGCGATCGGGCGGCATCAAAGTCCCGCCCATACACCTGCCCGACCAATCAGGAGTCAATAACAGCTTTCAATCATGACGTTTCACCCTGTTTTTATAGCTTCAAATAACTCATTAAAACCAAATGTATTTGAAAAACGAACACTTCATCGAACACCAGCGTGATAAGAACTACCTAAAATGACAGAAAACATCTTTGGGAAAAATGTATTGAACGTGTACTTTGAGTTTTTATTTTGGCTCATGTCCCATCCACTAACATGGAGAAGATGGGACTTATGACCTATACTGCAGCCAGCCATGAGGGGGCGATCCATATGTTTTGGCTTCACTTATGGGGAGCTGTTAGACTGTACATTTTTATATACAGTCTATGATAAACACAAATAAATTGTGTACATTTCCTTTAATACGCTGCCTGGAAAATGCCACTTTTCAAACCCCTGGAGGGTTTTTAGGTCATTCTCCTTCACATTCCCTTGCAAATGATATATTGTATCTTTTTTTTAAATGTCTTTTATATGTGTAAACAAAAACAAAATAAAACAAGAATGGGTAATAAACGTACATGAGGAGATGCGCTTCCATCCCCATTGATGCTACCTCTGGGAGATCTCGCTGGTCCTTTCGGGATGCTCTGCAGATAAGAAGACATTATGAGAGAAAGGAAAACGGCGGCGGTGGACTTGTCCTGGGCCAGTTAGTCATCCACACCCAGCGTGGCTCTCCCTGATTACTCTGGAGGGAGCAATATTAGTATTGCTGGGAGCAATGCAGGGGCAATGGGTACCCTCATGCAACTTGGAAAAAAACAGAGGGGTTAAATACATAAAAGAAGGCATCTCTAGTGTACATTAAACAAAAAGGGTTAAAACTAGACTACAGAACAGCCATGAGGTCGGAACAAACAGACAGTTAAAAGTCGAGAAGGAGAGCTGGTATTTGAATTAAAGATGCTTGGCAGTGCCGTGTGCAGCAGCTGTATTATAAGAGCACGAGAGAGTTGTAATTGAAGTCAGTGAACATTTAGCAGCTTAGTTGGTTTAGTTGACTTGTTAGAAGCAAGATCAGAGTAAGCACATTTTCTCCTCCCTTGTCCAGCTCCGGCCGAGCTACTTCTTCCTCTGGATTACTGTGCAAAATATTCTTTTCTGTCCTGTTTCTTGTGGAAAAGTCACTTCCACGATCTGCTTTAGCTTACTATGCAGCAGTGGTCATTGTATTTTGACCAGTGGTATTTTATTATGCTGCACATAGGGTCAGTTGTTTGATTCAATGAGTGTGTGAATGTGTGTCAACAAAGCTTTTATTATAATTTTACTGTAAGTGATACTATCTAAAAGGGTAAACGTTGATTAACTCAAGAGTTCATTCTCTCTTTATTTAAACAAGCCAATGGGGAATGAGAATCTCGGAGCATTCTGAGGCAGCGCCGCCATTTTTGAAGGATAAATCAGCGTGCATTACATATAGACATTACACAGACAGTAGCTGTCACCGGTCTAATCATCTGTCGTCTGTCAATCGTTCATCATCAGAAATGTATATGTACGCACGGAAGACAAATTCCAATATAAAGACAAGCTCTCGACAGAGGCAAAATAGCGCTATATTACAAAATAAAAGTTAATTAATGATATTGATCCTGTTGGGATCCTTGACAGCTTGTTACCCATGATGGTCACTGATGTCTGCACCTATCTGATGTTTGCCTTTAGTACACCTGTCAGAAATTAAATAAAAATAAGAAATCTTTGGAGGCCGATGTCGTTTACAAACGGGTGGATACAGTACCTTCAGATCCATAAGACAAATGCCAACTCACAAGATAAGTGAGCTAATGTTATGCTAACTGAATGCTAACAAAATGCATTGTCTAAACATGCATAATTAGCCTACCGGTATCCAGAAAAAATAAACGCATAACGTAAGCCGACCTTTGTGTCTGACTGTATATTATATACAGTACATTCCATGTTTTTAATCTTATTCACAATGTAGTGTTTTGTGTTAGTTCAATAGCTCCCATTCCCATTCCTTGTACTTTATTGCTTCCTTCATTCTCACAGGTTTATGTGAATGAACAGGACTAAAGGTCCAAATTTAAAACCTCTACATATCATATAATAGTACTTACTGACTTCTTTCACTACCATGTGTGTCATCCCACGCAGATGCTCGTCACCAACCAAGAATGCCTCTACTGTGTTTCAGTACTGCATGTCCAAACACTCCACTTCCCAGTTCTCACAGACAACGAATGATTGACTAAATTCGAAGTTGGTTCTGAATCCAAAATCCTGTCACTCACTATAGTAATTCCAACTATCTCGATCACGTACCAACACAGACATAATTCCAAGAGACCAAAAGATTCCTTGAATTTCTTGTCAAATGACAAATATAGCTGGCAAAACAAGTTTGCACCTCCAAAATAAACCAACTCAATGAGTGAATGACAGAGTTTGATGGGATCACCGTCACTGGATTGAGCACTTAACATTTTGTGAGGACATAACATTTGAATAAGATGTAAATGGAACGTGACAAAGACATTTTGATAGATTTAAGATATTTGTGGTTAATCACAAGACATGATAATGACACCGGTTGTATCTGGAGCTGCAACATATTAAAATTATCCAGACTGTAGAGCAAGAATTCACTGATCTCTCCAAAGTCTATTACTGACAAAGTACAACAGGGGTTGTATCAACAGAGGAAAAACTGTTAAGTAGTGTAATATAGTGCAATTATATATTTTCAATTACATTACCTTGCATTTAGCCTAGGTGTAATAATAGCGTTCAAACATTAGTTAAATTAAGTTAAACAGTATGCCCTTACTGGTGTAAACACTGACAAGGTTGTTACCACGACTGACTAACCCCAACAGAAGTTGTTCATGGTTTTTACAATTAACGTCTAACTATGGTTGCTAATATAAAATACTCATATCAATTATAATGGTGCTAAATATAAATGGTGTGGGTAAACAACCTAAATCAGCATTTGAAATTATAGTTTTAAAGGTGCTGTATATGACATTTAGAACATTAATATAGCAATAAACAACTATTTGCTGTGTAAAGATATAGTGGAGTAATGAGCAGAGAATTAAGTCACATTCCCTGTGTGTTGTGTCTCCCAGCTTCTCTGCGGGACAGCGGTGGTCATATGGCGGTCCTAATATGGTCAGTACAGCTGATAAAGCCATCCCATGGATGTATTATAAGACCTGGATAGGTCGCCGTCGCTCAGTCTTGCAGCTATTTTTTCCAGTGGCCACTTGCGGTACTGCAACAGAAGATCCCCCTGCGGGGCCCAAAAAGGATTTTCTCCATTGGCCACCATTGTAAAAGAGATGTCTGTAAAAATGTTGACAGGACACCTCAAACTGCAAACAAGGTAGATTATGACTCTTTCTATTATGAATTTTTAATCCAGACAGGCAATCCCAGCCCAGATTCTGAAGTTTGTATACAGCACCTTTAAAATAGATGTACATTACAGGAACTGCAAATAACTAGCCAAACTCCCTTTACACAGAGTAGTTAATTAGTAACACACAAATATCTATTTACATCAAACAAACATTTCACATTACATCAACTACATCTTAGACATTTAAACAGACATACAAAATGTTAGCAAAATGATTTTACTGTATACATTTAAAATCAGTTTGTATCACAAATGATGAATTATTTAAAATGCTGGTTTTCCTCTAGTCTTTTTACTGCCTCCACATATGAACACACATCATCTAGTTTTTGAGCTCCACAAGCACATCTACAATGGTGCTGTGGTCTGTTTGTTTATTTGGAAAAGTTGCAAGCAATTTAACATTTCAACTGCTTAAAAAGCCTGCCCATAGCTTGTAAAATGAAAATGGCAACTCTCCAAATAAACAGACTTGTGGGGAGAAGGGACAAAGGCCACCAGGCAACATAACAGGGTGTTGAGGGTCTATACAGCAAGCAACTAAGGACACCTAAAGACAAGGGGGCAATATTCAATTCTATGACAGATTATAAGAACTGAAAGGTAGGGCAATAAACCAACATACGGCAGAAAGCACACAAGCTTCTATCCCACACTGTAAACCATAACTCCCATTAGATGCAGGGTTAGCCTAGATATGAGATGCCTTCTTGTTGCTAAATCCAAAGGAAACAGGAGACAGAGAGCAGGGAACAAGCTGTCCCTACTTGGGCCACAGTCCTCTACCGATTCCCCAAAGGCACGGAGACGGGAGGAAGGAACAGGGCAAGAGGAGGAGGAGGAGGAGGAGGAGGAGGAGGAGGAGTAGGAGAAGGAGGAGAAAGATGAGGAGGAAGAGACAGGAAGTGAGGACAAACTCACCACACTGGCTACCTGGGCCGTTTTGGGTCGTTTTGAATGGTCCAGAGCAAAGATAGTATACTCAGAGAGAAAAGCGGGCTCTGCTATCATCCCGGCCAGCATCTGACCCCGTCAGTGCAGTAACGGGACGAAAAGGCGGGGGAAAGGAGAGGAACACAGAGAGCAATGAGAAAAACAACACCATGAGTGTGAAATAGCGCTGAAGGGTGTGTCGAGCCAGACTGCCCAGAAGAGGGTGGCCGAGAGAGACTGAAGGATGGATGGAGAGAGAGAGAGAGACAGAGAGAGAGAGAGAGGGAGGGAGAGAGAAAGAGAGAGAGAGGGAGAGGGAGAGAGAGAGAAAGAGAGAGAGAGAGAGAGAGAGAGAGAGAGAGAGAGAAACTACATGGAATAGGAAGAAAAATAAGAAAAGTGGGAAAGTGAAACACTCAATCAACATTAATGTTATGAATAACAGTTTGACATCTCTGCATGAAGTCTAAAGTTATGATGTTGTCAAAAAATAGGCCAAATCTGCCTCAAATAAGCAAATAACAAATAAACACGTTCAGAGATGTCAAAGTGTTAAAGATTTGTGAGGTGAAAAAAGATGTGGCGATGATAAGAAGCTTCTAAGTTGAGGGCACATAGGCCAACAACACGTCTGTGCCTCCGAAGGATAAGGAAGAAAGAGTATAGAAACCGGAGCAAAAGGGGCACTGTCACTATTCCGGGTTCGGAGTCTGCAGTGTTGAAATGTAGAAAACGTGTCACGAATGAGTAATTAAGCCCTTTTTTTGATCGAAAGATCAAACAGTCAAAAATATAAACATCCATATCTAAGCTCGAAATGAGATGTATTAACCAGATGTTGCATCATCAATCATCTCACAGTCATGGATGGTCAGTACCTTGTTGCTGGTCTACCTCTGTCTAATGAATCAAAGACGTCTTGCATAAAATTGCCCTCATCCACTGGGGGGAAATATTGCAACAAATCACCAGAGAAAGAAAAACACAGAGAAGGATACATCAATTATTCATACGCATGCTGAAATATGGTCTGCTCTCTACCATTAGAATGCTCTTAACCAATGTATCAAAATGAGCATCGCTTTGGCAGTATACTAAAGAAAAATGCCTTCTATTGTGTCGTTATATGAGCTATTGTATGTTTGTATGTATAT
>JAOVVB010222688.1:0-10529 GCA_028570985.1 Heterobranchus longifilis
CTCTCTCTCTCTCTCTCTCTCTCTCTCTCTCTCTCTCTCTCTCTCTCTCTCTCTCTCTCTCTCTCTCTCTCTGCATTCGTCTGTGCTATCAATATCTTTAAAAAAAAACGTTAATCTGAAGCTCAATTCTGAGGCTGTTCTGTAAATCGTTTTCTAATAAATAATAAATACAGCAACTTCTGATCAACCCATATCAATTTTAGGCTTCAACTACCAACTTCTGTAGGCCACACCCACTTCCGGTTTAAACCCCGCCCATTCAGAGTACAGATGCAGATGCTGTTGGTTGGACAGATACAGATAATGGTTTACTCGCTCATCCCTATTATCGAGTTTCCCCCAAAAACAAACTATTCTTGTTCCATGTGTCCATAAAGTCAACACCTCAAAAAAATAAATAATAATATTCATATTAACCTTTGCAGCCCAGTCGATTTCCAGATAACATGAATCATGTTTTAATAAATAAATTTGCAAGATGTCGTTTGTTTTCCCAACAAAATTATTAATTTGTTATCTAAGGTCAGAGGTCAGGTACTAATTTCTACCAAAGAAATAGTCCCTCCTGACTGACTCTGTGTCTAACATGGACACTGATTCTGGAAAGAGATGTTGCCGTTAATTTATTTTTTAATTGCCATTTTTCAATACTGTGAGCATAAACAATATTCCATTCACCTCCCTTGTGTTGGAGGCAGAGATTTTAAAGACTCAAAATCAGCAGACGAACAAATAAAACAATAAAGACAATAGCTGGATTTCATGTGGTCATCTTTACCGTTGTTCCACAAATTTAGTTTTTCCAGTTCACATTGTGTCGTGGAGTCACACTGACGGCCGCTCCATCCTCGCCTTGATTCACCAGCATTATCATGTTATGTTAATCGTGTTTGATGGATAACATCAGCCGGTGCAGACCTCAGACCTCAGACCTCAGCGATGTCTGCCTGGATGCAGCACACTGAGGCTGTAAGGCCGCGTTCTAGCAGATCTGTAAACACTGGGCTTAGTGGAGCCTAAGCACCTACGCTGCTGAACGCCGTCTATCAAAACAAACCACACACACTGGCCACGGTTTGTCTTTGTGTCAAAGGGCTGAAGCTCCGCTTCTGCTTTTCAAGTTCACAATAGGATTTATTTCTGTCTTGGTTTGGCAACAGAATCAAATTAGATTTTTTAAGACAATTTATATGTTCATTAAACAACCCAGACGGCAGAATAAAAATGTTGGCATCGTACTGTTTCTGCAAAACACAGATATTTAACATTTGTATGTTTCATACATATCAATGTTTCTAAAGTGATTCAGATCAGATCAGTGCATTCTCATAAACGGGTCGTATAATGAACACGAAAATGTACGCACAACAGTTCGTAGATATAATACGTGTTCTGTTTTAAATACACACGCCAGTTGCATGATACACACGTCATCAACGTTGTGATTAACGTTGTGAAACGGGACTAATTTGGTAGGTTTAGGCAACAAATATACTTGGTATGGTTAATAAAAAAACCATGGGGATTGCATTAAAATAGATGTGACAGTCACATGATACATGCAGACTCGAACCCCGGTCTCCTGGGTGAAAGTCCTTTATTTTTGTTATTACATAACTTACATAATTTGCATTAACAAACATCCTTATTTTAACCCAAACCACAATGTTTTTCCTAAACTTACCACCTAGTTTTCTTGCCTAAACTTAAGTTTTGTTTGAATTCACAAAGCTGCGACTAGTTTGGCACATAAAAGTGACTGTCAATAAAGATTTGAGGGGGTGTGTAATATATCTGTGGTTTATGAAACATAGAAATGTAACATATCTGTGGTTTATGAAACATAGAAATGTAACATATCTGTGGTTTATGAAACATATCCGTGGCTTGCAGAAAATGAAACATTTATTGTGCCGATTGGTTGCATAAAATGATCCATCAACAATTCTCCAGCTGCAGGTGGACATACAGTCTTTATGTATTCACATTATGGTTATACCACTTCAGTTATGATAACAGCATTCTTGTGAAATAAGTGCCAATGTGGACGTGACTTTGACACTGAACGGAAGCCAGGCCAATGGAGAGCTGAGCCAACGCTAAGTCAGATCAGTCTTTCTTGACTTCTTTTGTTGAGGCGTACAGTGCCCGTCACAATGAAGGATTTAACTGTACGTGCTGCAGATCTCCCTGATATGGCCTCCTTTTTCTTTTTCTTTTTTTTTTTTTTTAAATAGGAGACCGAGCAGTGGCAGTCAGAGCAGAAACTGGATGTGTTTGTTAGATACCGGAGAATGGCAACACCGCTTTAATTTTGCCGAAATATTCCCACAAGGAAGTTCTGCATTCGAAACCAATCTGTTACTGTGAAGTAGAAGGATTGTGACACATTGTTTTTCGACTAAGCCGTGTGTTTTCCGCCAACGGGGACACAAACCAGCCTGAGATATTATACTCCCACCATGGGCAAACATGCAAACACAGCGAGCCACTGCACCGCTTGGTACAGTACACACCGTTAGAGAGGGCACAAAGGAAGGCGCGTGATTGGTGTGTTTGACAGCGATCTGATAAAACCATAATTGGAGCATGTAGAATGCATATGTTTCTCAGTCAAACAAAAGCCCTGGTCACGCCATAGAAACTGCCTCTCAATGTTTTCATTGTCTGGCAACTGACTAAAGCGAAGGAGAGGGCGACAGAAACCTCCGAGTCAGTCTGAGAGTGTGTTTAATGTGTGCGGGAGCTGTGTGAGTGTGTGTTTGTCTGAAGTGTGAGAGGCGAGGTTGTACGGTCACGGAAGGACAAGCGCAGTGCAAAGTCGGCCATGTCTGTCCAGAGCCTTTTGAGTGAAGCTCAAATCTTATCGCATCTCTTATTTGTTCTTCTGGCTGAAAAGCTATAGACACATTTGAACACATTTGGAAAGAAAGTTTGACTGTATTTACAGAAGGTCAAGGCCAAACTCGGGCACTTCCTACTTAGAGAGACAGTTTGTTTGAAACATTATTTAGCATCTTGCTGCTATTTCCTGCGTGCATTTAGAAGGTCGGCTCCAGGGCTGAACGATTTGGAAAAAATATATAATTGTGATTATTTTGACTGATATTGTGATTCACGATATTGGAGAGAATGATTATTTTTCCATCATTATTGTAATTTTCATTCAACAAACATTAAAATGATCATTGTGTGATTTTTACAGTTTGTAGGCTATACTTAATTCAGAATGGTATTTTGACACATATTAACAAATATTGCACTAGTCCATATTGTGATTTGGATGAAATTTTTATTAATTGTGCAGCTCTAGTCAGTTCACCCAAATTTTAAAAAACAACATCATATTTTCTCACTTACCTCTAGTGTTATAGCCAATAGATATGCAGATAGTTTTGGTTTTAGACTCAGGGTTCCTACGCCATATGGAAAAGTATGGAATTTGATTTTAGTAAGACATTTACATTTCAGATATAACTCAATTTGAACAAATAAAACCAAAACAATCTGCATGATGAGACACCACGAGAGGAAAGAAAGAAAATATGTCTTTTTGAAATGTCAGTGCAGTGCCAAAGACACATTTTATGCAAATCTAATGGACAATAAAGTTATCTGTATCTGTAAGAACTAAGCTGGAAATTAGGTCTGGTTTTGAAGAAATGGACCTTTTTCACAGCAGACATTTTAACTTGTCATATCAGAAACACAGGTTAAAAATTAAGATGATTCTAAGGGCCCATGACTGGTTTCTTTTCTTGTTTTTGACAAAAGTTAAACACCCAGAGAGCCTCTGTGTTCTATATATATATTTAAGCTTTAGTTATTTTAAGTTATTCATTAAAGTTAAGAGCATTTCCATTCAAGAAGCTGCAATTAAAATTACATTTAGGCTGTGAAAGATAGCCTTTAGCACATTTCTTATAGAGCTATCAGTCTTGCATCAAATTCATCATTTTGCATGCATGTCTGCACAGTGTTGTATTTTCACAACTCACTGTCAGTAAATATTGCACAGTAACTGTTGGACTATAAGAGAGTTGCAAGCCTGCAAAGGTGGAGTTATATAAAGCTTTGAATGGGTGGACTGCGTTCTGGAGGTTACAACATTGGAGCAGGGTTGGCGTGGCCCAATGTCAAAATCCCCGGCGGCGCCCCTGACAGGTGTTACTAAGAACATCAACAATGGCTCTGTTGTATGCAAGTGTCCCAGGAAACCATGACAGTGTGAAACTGAAGCATTCACTGTATAATATTCACTTGTGCTTTTCCTACTGTGACTTGTCAAAATGTGAAAAAACTGATCAACATCCACCTACGGTATATTTCTCCATCTGTCCCCCAATTTAGATTCCAACAATCGGTGATTGTTTCACCACACACTCCTCTCATATCTTCCTAACAAGCAGCTGAGCCTCCTTAGACCTTGAACACATGAGTGGGCCTGCAAGGTCTGCCAGCTGCTCTGTACATAATCCACTACAGTGCCCGGCCCAAGTATCCAACCCTCCGTGCCCCCCACCGCCACTAACACCCACTCACCTCCAAATTGTCTGTGTTTTGCTATCAGTGACGTCACCTCTGCCCAAGGCTGTTTTCTCTCCAGCCGGGGCACCAAACAGCTGATTCAGGGAAAGTCACAAAGTGTACCGGAGACCTGACCTTCTCTCCTGAGACAAAACATATAGAGAGCGCCTGGCTCCACAGGATGGAGACGTTAGCGTGGAAACAATAACACGGCCTCTGAATCTACACTCGAGATGAGGCTCGGTTTTCCAGAGACAGAAAGACGGGCGGCAGGGCGTCTCTGAGATGAAACTCTGCGTCCACACTCTTTGATCTCAAATCATTTATCGTGTGCTGCGTTCCAAACTTTCCTGCTTGTGAGGTTGCGTGTGTCTGCACGTTGTCAACAGTCCAACAGATGACTGAATTTCCCTTTTCAATTTGTTAGATTTTAATATTTTTTTAAAGTGATAATCTAGTTTATGGCACACTGATGAAAGCCCTTGCGTTTGCAGTATTACAAACTTTGTGTCTGTGGCGACATTCCCGGGAAAAGTCAATACAAGGCATCACTGTTGAGTGATGTGAGATCTAAAAACACATCTGAAATTATCGCTTATCGCCATAGGTGCCGCCAAACAGAGATCTTTGAGCTAATCAGCTGCTAACTGTGGTCAATATTTATACAAACATGAGAGTGCTATCGATCCTCTCATCAAACTCTTGGCAAGAAAGTGAATAAGCAAATTTCTCAAAATGTCAAACTATGCCTTTAAAATATTTTGTGACCCCTCAGATTTATCTTGTGGTTCTGACCTCCAGGTTTGGGACCCCTGGTACTCAAATCCACTGAATCTCAAAAACCAAAGAATTCTAACTGAAATAAATCAAAAGCATTGTTGGGCTGAGAGACATAAATTAAATGTCTCATTTGCACTATATGCTTTTTAATCTTTTGAGGCAGATCTACATCCTGCCAAAATAAACTCTAATCTTCATTTGTTTTGACACAGTGTGGTCTGTTTTATTTTTCTCAATTTCTATGCAGCTGCGGCCCGGAAATGTTGCTCTGGTGGTCTTTTTTTTCTCTTTTTAACACATGATCCACTGTAGTGATCACATTGTAAATGCAATTAGTGGCTGAGTGTGTTGAATTGTACACCTCATGCCTTATCTGGTTTTAATGGCTTTTTAAACACTTAAGTTTTATAGGTGATGGATGGGGGGCTTATCTGACTACTGGCTCTTTCCAGGAAGGTTCCTGTGACGTGGGACAGCACTGCTCCCTGAAGTCCCCAAAACACTTGAATAATCCTGCTGTCAGTTCACTGCTTGTTGAACAAACACACATTATGACTCAGTATGACTCATGGAAATTAAAATGAACTAAGATATTAAGTGCAGAACATTTTTCTCTCAATCCTCTGTTCTACTTTCATTCAGAAATACAGCAAACTGTTTCCCGTGTGTCATAATAAGGAGGCACTTTTCTATGAGCAAAAGTAAAAGCATCAGTGGAGATCTCCACATTAAAATAGTAAATGAACTTTGGGGCCAGCCCTAGACTTTTGGGGGCCATAAGCTGGATGTGGATTGTACATATTAGTTTATGCACACATAATGTACAAATAAGCATGTAAAGACTAAAGTTATTATCAGCAACACTTAAATAGACTACAGTAAATACAGTATTTGTCTTTTACCCCCTCACCCTGTGAATATGTGACTCTCACCTGTCATCATGTGTAATATGATGCACAAGGCAACCATATGGTGAATAACATGTATTTATTATAACTAATAATATTGTGCAAAGTCTGTGTGTATACTAGCTGATGATCCAGCATACTGACAAACCTAAACACCTGTAAATTATACATAACAATATTATTATTAATTTCATCAGCTGCATCAGGCCCATTCAAGCTGGGTCCCCCAGATTTCCTTTTATATATTTTTAAATATAATAAATGTTATTTTGTGGGACATTTCAAGCTCTTTTGGGGGCCCTCTAGTAGCTGCGGGGCCCTAAACAGCCACTTAGTTTGCTGATGTGTCCATCTCTGACGGGCTGAAAAATGAAGCACAGCTTGAAAAGTGTACAAACTAATTTCTATAATCCATTCCATGCTGCAGGAGCTCCCTTCCCCTTATCCGCTTAATCCCACATCCAATACGACTAAGCACAACCTGAAGAGTGTGCAAATTAATATTATAATTACATGCAGCAAGACTTTGCTCTAACAAATCCACGTAATCCCTCATATTACAGATGTGCTTATCCTCCTCAGCGTGTCCTATCAAAGCTTTGTTTGAACTCCATAGAATAACAGAATAAGCCTGGCATCTTATATCAATTATCTACAACCAAACGTTTATTCTTGTCTTTGCTTAACTGGAATATTCCCACTGATATCCAGCGTCCTTGAAGACAAGAGAAGCACAAATGATAGAAACACGTCTTAATATAATAACATTTGCTGTAGTGGATACATGATTGGAGCCAAAGTGAAAATAATAGATCAAATGTCAGGCTGATGTGACATCATGACACTGATAAACTGGAGCTGCTGGAGACACACATGATAACAACAGATAAATGGGCCTCCATCTTTTTCAAGTCAGTCATGCACAGGCGTAGATTTCAGGGGGGTACAGGGGACACGTCCCCCTGAATATTTAGAACACGTGCATTTGTGCATTTGCCCCAATAAAAACGTGAATGTAGGACTTTTATTTTGACAAAATTGATATTTTGGCTTATTGTGATGTTATTTCTTCAAATGCTACATATCCGTAAAATCTGTACAGCCTCAGCTAAAAGCATATGTAAGTAAATAAACCATAATCTTTTTTTTTTCAGTATTGAAATTCAGTCATAAATTTAAAAAATACAAAAAATCAGACATGTTTTTTCATCAAATTTTACTAAATAAACACAAAATATATTGATCCAATATGTTCTATATTTCTGAATAATAACACTTAAGTTATTTGAGCTATGTACATACTTTTGGGATATAAGGTGTTCTGATTTGTCACGCAGTTTTGCACCTCACATAATGTAATGTGATGATGTCATCACAAGCACAAAACGTGTTGATGCGAAAGACGAAAAAAAAACGAATGCTCTAGATATTATGTTTTTTATATAAGATCGATTGAAACAGGAAATGCAAACAATGATCTCACGGAGGTCCATTTTCATAGTTAAAGACATTTCCATCATAAATTGGTGCATAAAAATTCACCAGAATGCAATAAATTAAGTGTTTAACACTCAAAATATCCTGAGGGAGGACCCCCAAACATCCCGTCATGGACTGTGCATGGCCCAAGTCCTCCGAAAGAAGTTGAACGTCAGGGCCCTCAGTGCGCACAGCGCAAGCTGACCCCTAGGCCCCTGGGTGCTTACAGTGTGAGCTAACCACTATGGCCCCCCAGAACCCTCAGCACTTGCAGTATGAGGGCCTCTTGGTGTTTAAAACGTGAGCTGACCACTAGTGTCCCCCAGAACCCTCTGCGCTGACAATGTGGGGGCCCCCAGACCTCTTGGCATTTAAAGAGTGAGCTGACCATAGGGCCCCTGGGTGCTTACATCAAGCATTATACCTTCTCTGAGATAGATACACAGCTTCTCTGTGCAAAATGTTTTTCTTAATTATAGCATCTACTATTTATATAGGCAACCAACCTGTTATTCAGACAAACACAGCAATAATCTACTTTATAATTCATACATGACGTGACTCATGTTAACGAGATGTAACGTGAGAAATTAGCAAGATCCATGTGGGGGGGCCTCCAAAAGACATGTGCCCAGGGGCCTCACGGGACCATGATCTGGCCCTGGCCCCGGGAGTGTTTCATGCTTTTGTTCTTTATGCAAAGACCATAAATACACAAACAACAAGCTCAGATGAGGAGGAATGTATTTGTCATTCGTCACATAATGTCGGCTGGGAGTGTGATGGTGCAGGATTGTTAGCAGCCTCAAATCCCCACCAGACAACACACACACACACACACACCCCCACACACACACACACACACACACACACACACACACATACACACACACAGTCAGTAAGCAGGCAGGTGAGCAGGGCGTTCCGTTGTGGGTGAGTCGAGGAAGCAAGGACGGTACATGTCCAAAATGACAAAGGTTGCTTTTACACCTGTCATGGCCCGTTTAATCATCTACCACTTCAAACAGGAGGGTCTGACGCTCGCGGCCTCCCAGCAGCCTTTGCTCCAGCAGCTCTGGACAGGCTTTACTATAGAAGGGCAGAGAGACCAGGCAGACCTGTGCAGATATATAAAACTTAACTATGTCTTCCATAAAATAAGAGCAAATATGGGACAATGTTTTAAAGGCTCCAGCAGTAAGACACAGAGGCAATAAATACAGGAAATGGCTTTCACAGGTGCTGTGGCTAATTTAACTTTTATTGGGAGAATTTCAGAGACTTCCCTCATAAATTGATCTAAGTTGAATTGATGCATCTTGCATGTATTTACACATTTACACACAAAAAAGGAGAAATATATGTGAGCATGTTGCTTTATTAATTTCCTTATCTCCCTTTTTTTCAGTTTCAGTATGAGAGATAAAGTGTTTTGTTTGAGCTGTACAAACAAAACATCAAATCTGAAGTTAAAATCGAATTCTAAGATGCAGGACACATAGATAATACACAAAAAAATGTGATAGAATAATAATTTATTATGGATTTTTAAAATGTATTATTTTTATTTTTTATTTTTATTTTTTTAAGAGGACTACCAATTTCACAACCCAATTCAATATGGATGTGCCATTATTTATCTATAATGGATATTTTATTTTGAAATTGAATGTTTCAGTGTCTTTATTAGAAATAATGATTACCTTAAAACTCCCTGAATATCAATAGAATATATTGAATCCCCAAGGTATTAAGAACTTGTGTCACCTACTATAATGTCTGTCAGTTTTATATATATTTAATCTCCCATGGGACTTAACGTTTTATTTTATTTTAATGATGAAACAAAAAAAAGATTGGTTTATAAAATGCCATCAGGCTCCTCATATAGTACAACCTGGCAATATTTCAATAATAATTAAATCATTCTGTTTTTACATTAGGTGCAGTATTATCAGCAGATAAATATCCGCAGATATTAATTTTGGGTGACAGTTTATCAGGGGAAAAGGGACATTTTATTTTGATGGCAGCAAAAATCATCATGGTGCAAACTTCCCCCATCCAAACTGAAGAAATACATTTATAATGAAGTGCCTATTACAGCATGTATGGCCACACATCGTCTGGAAGATAAAAGAAAAGTGGTGCGTGGTGATTACAATGATGAATTGAGTCTCTTTCCTGCATGTTTTACATGAAGCTTCATTCATTTGTCATTAATCATAATGGAGACATCAGCGACCTCCGTGAGTACAGGGCGTGTTAAATGTGCACGCGGCCTTTTATTACCCTGAAATCAAAACTGTCCCGGAGGTTTTTCCGCTGAGTCACAAACTAACGAGCAATCAGGTCAGTTTTTAAATAAAAAAAATAATAATCACCACATCACCATCATTAATAATTCACACTGGGAAATAATACTACGTGAATCCTTGTTTTAGTGAATAATCTCAGCGTTATTGTTATCTCCATAAGAGCGTGCATATAGCAGCAGTATTGGCTAATCAGGAGCGGCTATAACAAGTGCTGGAGTGCTGGAGATAATCATTATCAAGTCGGTACATAAGGCACTGACACCTGGAGAGGGTCGGCCATTAGCCTGCACACCTCCTGAAAGAAACACACACATGCAGATAAAACTGTGGCCCAAAAAATCAATACAAATACAAGCACGTTACATGGAAACAGAGGCTTTAAAATGTAAAATAATATGGCGACTGGTTAGAGTTTCCCTTTAAAGTATTATTACTATTAGGCCTATCTATCTATCTATCTATCTATCTATCTATCTATCTATCTATCTATCTATCTATCTATCTATCTATCTGTCTG
>JAOVVB010222698.1:0-10528 GCA_028570985.1 Heterobranchus longifilis
CACAGACTGATTTAGTGGCTTTTTGCAACCGCAGGTATCGCCCCCTGCCGGCCAAACGACAGAATGCAAGTCTTAAGTCACTTCTGTATTCGCATCACTGAACAGACCGGATGCTCCGCCCATTCTTTTTATACAGTCTATGCTCTAAACCCATACCAATTATCATTACTACACTGGAAAAATGAGATTGGATTTTAGTGCTTCCTCTTTTTTATATTAAAAAATGATGCATTTTTCAATAGCTTCCATTTCATGTGACGTAGTGACTCCAAATCCATACTAAATATTATTACTAAACTCGACACATGAGACACAGTTCTTTTTATTGGATTTATTGCTTCATTGATTTTGTATTCAGATTTTTTGTATTTTTTTTTTATAGGAAAAAGGTGTTTTTTTTTATTCAATAGCTTCCATGTCATGGGAGTCAGAATCAGTTGCTATTAAGCACTAAATGCAAAGTGCAGCTGAGGCTGATGGGAAAGTCTGTACAGCAGTGTGCTGCGGCACGCCGTTTGGGAACCACTGCACCAA
This sequence comes from Heterobranchus longifilis, assembly GCA_028570985.1. NCBI lineage: Eukaryota > Metazoa > Chordata > Actinopteri > Siluriformes > Clariidae > Heterobranchus > Heterobranchus longifilis. The sequence goes on from JAOVVB010222698.1 coordinate 535, forward strand.
AGAGATTACAATTTATCATGAATGTGTGAACCAAATCTCATGGAAATCCAAGGAAAACTTGAGACATTTCAGGGGGAAAAAAACTGTCAACCTCATGGTGGTGCTAGAAGAAAAGTCGTTAGGTTTCATCCTCAAAACATGAACGTCCGACCGATCGATCGACAGACAGCAGTTTATAGAACTTTTATCTGTTTGGACATTTTAGACATTTAAGAGAATAGCCAGTTTCAGGATCTGGGAAACTGAAGACCTAGTATTGTACTGTGTAATATACTATATACTCCTATATATAATTGTCATGATTAATATGCATCTGTAAAATAAGAAAAAAGCATTGATCACCTTGTCAAGACACAGATTAAAAACATTCTTCTGGTCTAAGATATAGTAGTTCAACCTTCGACAATCACAAACTATTTTATTCATCATGGCAACAAACAGTTTCATCATTTCAGATTCCACAGAAGAATTTTTCATCTTTCTGTTCACGTTCTTCATTATTTTGGCTTTTCATTTCTATCACATAGTGCATATGTCACTATTAACCAGCAGTTTGTTGACTACATATTCATAATTATTAAACATTTGAAATCATTCTACATTAGTCTGTGTAAATAATAAGTAACAAACTGAAAATAACAGTTTTAACAGAAAATATTCCAACGTATTACTCCCGATTAACACAAATCATTAACTTGAGCAAACATTATTATGAAAGTCACTATACTCACAACACTTTTCCTTTTTTGCTTTCCAGTCATACAATCTTAAAACAATACCACAGGAGCTCTGTAACCACGGTGATTATAAAGGACAAATGGCAGGTATAAAAAAGTGTAATGTTTCATTAATGGCTGAGTGCCAATGTTAGGTAGTTCTGGGTAGAGACTGACATTTTTTCGGGATTCCTGCGGGATGGGAGTCAATTTCACTATTCATCACAGGACAGGAAAAAAATCAACAGGAGTGGACGGGACGGGATCCATAATAACAAAAGGCCAGTTTTTATAGTATATAAATATGCAGTTATAGTTCTAATATGAATACATGCTATTTTCTTTATAACATAATGATAGTCTTTCTATTGTCTTTTTATTATTATTTTTTCTCTCCTGTCTGCTCTGGTGGCTAAAAAAACAAACAAAAAAACAACTCAACACAACACAGGAACGGGATGAGACAGGAGTCATAGGGAAGTTCTAAATCCTGGAAATGAGTTCACTTTTTAGCACTTCCGGTCCCCTCATATTTTCACATTTTGTTCTACGACAAAAAATACGTCGATAAATACTGTGCTAGTGATTTTCAAAGCTTTTACATGTTTTAAAAAGGCTGCTAACAAGTGGCTAAATGAGACTACAGAGGTTGTCGAGGACATTAAACCGTCAGTTTAGTAGTGACGACGGTGACGTGGGACGACGACATGCGACCGTAGTCTGTTTAACGTTAGCAGTAATTCATATAGAGAGATTATATCGCTAGACAAAACGTGTAAGTATCATAAACTTGTGTTCTCCACAGAGTTTATTTTCTGCAATGATCCAAAATCCAATGGAGAAATCCCATAGGCTTTTTGTCGAGGAAACAAAGCTAACTTCCTGGTTGGCCTATAAAAATACGTCATCCTGGGGTGCTTCCCGGGGAACAGGAATTCTTTATTTACTCCGTCATGGGAGTGGGACTGGACAGGAGTTTTTTTGTGGGAGTGGGACTGGACAGGAGTTTTTTTGTGGGAGTGGGACTGGACAGGAGTTTTTTTGTGGGAGTGGGACGCGACAGGAGTGAAAATCCACGTCTGTGTCACCCTCTAGTTCTGACAGGATCACATTCTATGAATCATTGTAAGGCACAAGGCGTGCATTTATTACTAACCACCAACTGTAAGTCATGTCATTAAAGGGATAGTCCAGATTTTTTTTAAGTGGGGTTGTATGAGGTACTTATACTATACTATATAATCCATAGTCAGTGTATTACAGTAGATGGCGGTCAACACACAGTGGTAGACCAGAAACTCTGTATACTTAAAGTGATATAGATTTTTTTTTGGTGGCTAAAATATGTTTATCTGCTGACCCCGTCCACAGCAGTACATTGCTTAGCTTCCGTGTCATCCATAGACAGTATATTACCTACAGTAGTGTGGAGAAGCAGACAGGAGTCCTAAGCACCTCATACAAACCCACTTAAAAAAAATCAGAACTATCCCTTTAAGTTGTTAGGTTATCTGGTACTGTCTGTATACAGATGCATAAAGAACTGATGGGCAGGTTTAGTAATATCAGGTGAGTCCAGTCCCCAGGTAATGAAAAGAAACTAATTAATTAACTAACTAACTATTATCCAAGTTCAATAACCATACCTGGTATAAAAAGAGAAATCTGAAAAACAAAGGCAGCTTCACTTGTATGCTGTATGGCACAGTTGCAAAGACCGGCACAAAGTGGTGGATGTGTGCAAAGTCAGTGAGGGTGTATCCACACACACACCACACAGGCACAGAGTACTATGTGCAAAAGCTCCCCCATGTCCTTTGTGAATTGCATTGTGGGACAATAGTGTACATCCAAAGTACAGACTCAAAACCTTGTTATAGTATCTAGTATGAAATCTAGTATAAAATTGGGACACAACTGAAATGTCTGCCATAAAGAAAAGTTGCCAAATTAAGTGTTACTGAGCCTTTGAACATAAGACTCTCATATGTTTTCTAAATAGTCAGGCTCCATGTAAGAAATACATTCATGATATACATCCCATGCAAGTTATTTTGCATGTATGAAAAAGTTCACATTATACTTGTCACACCTATGGTGTGTAGATATCCCTGCTCGGGACAAGGAGAAATTCATCATTGGACAGAAATGATCACTATAGAAGTGCATTCTAGGCACATAAAACATACAGTATATATACTGTTTTAACTTATATGTAAACATTATGAAATACACTATAGGGCTTTATGGATCTGAGCTTATTGTGGTATAGGAACCAGCTATAGAACTCAGACTGTATATAAAGACCCACTTCCTCCCACTGTACAAAAGTGGAGCCAAAATATCCCGGATACGGGCGCCGCCATCTTGTAATTTTGCAACCAGAGTCAATGCAGTAGCGACCGGGAGACATCGAAGTCCCGCCCGTACACCTGCCTGACCAATCAGGAGTCAACAGCTGTCAATCATGATATTACACCCCGTTTTTATAGCATGTAATAACTAATTAAAATGATTATCAGAAAATGTAACACTTGAACAAACATCAGCGTGATAAGAATTACCTAAAATGACAGAAACCATCTTTGGGAAAAATGTATTGAACGTGTACTTTGAGTTTTTAGTTTGGATCATGTCCCATCCACTAACATGGAGGAGGCGGGACTTAACCTATACTGCAGCCAGCCACCAGGGGGAGATCCAGGTGTTTTGGCTTCACTTATAGGGAGCTGTCAGGGCGTCCATCTTTATATACAGTCTGTGATAGAACTGTCCCAAAAAGTGGCACTTCATATTATGAAATATTGTATTGAAAGGTTGCAGTGCATTTTGAGCTTGTGCGTGATGTGCTTGTATGAAGATACCAATCTTTTCAAGATGTTCAAGGCTCTCATGTTGGTAGAATTTCAGACATTTTCCCTGTTTTTTACAGAACTATGACAGAGAAATACACTGCCATACAAGTCAACACATTAAAGTGGCAATAGACAACTTTTCTGCTTTAAATTATCATTATGAAGTAAATGTTGATTGCTCAATGTAATGGCTATAGAAGAATGACACCATCTGCATTTAGAGTTGTTCCCTATAAGCCCTCGCTTACCGGGTACCAACTCCTGGGAAAATGAAGGCTCGTTTTACGGCACAAGCTCCAGGACTTGAGAGGATTCATAGACTGTATAAACAGACATTCAGTTGGCATTCTTCTTCTGCCTACTTATCAATACTACCGGTGTTACTCTGTCTGTATTATAGCACTGAGATCAGGGTTTCAAGTTGAAATGGTTGTTTATTCTTTGGACAGTATAGTCTGAGTGCTAGCGGTAGCATGTTGCTAATGCTACTGCTAATGCTGATGATAAGTATTCATGTCAGGTTTGTGGTGAGCCGCATTTTTACAGCAGTGGAGCTGATATGCTGATGAGCTAATATGTTGCTTACTGCTGCTGGTGAGCGTTAGCATTAGCATTAGCAACACAACCTGGCTACTGTCCAAAGCAGCAAGAAAAAAACATCACCAGGCTCCTCAAGAGCAGCAAGTAACATATTGGGCTCGTTGGAGATGAGCCAGGCCCGTGCAGAATCAATCACCGGCGATCAGCGCACAATGCATGCTGGTTAGATTTCTGTCTGACGTGATCCTGACTTGCTCTGACGTCATGCACACGTAGGCAACGATAACCTCACGAAATCAAGGCGGCCGCAGTTTTCAGAGCCAGGCTCTCCACCAGCTGCATGACCTGGAGCATGGTGGGAAATGCCTGGCTCTCACCTGATCGAACAGCTGATTGGTTTAGGTGTGGACTCAACAAAATGACGTTTTATAGAAGCATTTCATTTTTGTTGAATTTGAGGGATTTTGATTGAATGTGTCTGGTTTGAAGGTTTATTCTGTTAACAGAAAACCTGTGTGTGTTCAGTAATCAGAGAGACTAAATATGGCTCTGATAACATTTTAATTGATCGGATCTAACAGGATGTGAGTGTTTATGTGACTTCCTGTAAAGTTACAGTGAAGGCTGCTGCTGCCGCCTGCTCTCGTTTGCTTTCCAGGCGAGGTGCAGTTCTTGAACGAGCCTATTATCAGCACCTCCCAGTTCTTTTCTCCTTTCACTGTTAGTCAGTGTGTTTACATGCACAGTGAAGTCCAGCTCTGGTTATAGCTCGATTAGGTCATTTAACTGGACTACTGTCGTTGTCCCAGTAAACATGAACTGGGGGAGAATCGATTTATTGACCGAAGTATGTCCACCTCTGTTACGGTAGGTGGTGATATGGCGCCTTTCAGCTGGTTTCTATGGGACCTTCTTCCAGTTGACGCATTAGCAAACAAGCGCCAAACAAGCTAGCAAGCAGCAACGTCAAAAACATGGATAACTTTACAGCGCGGTACATTTCCTGCGTACTCTACGCTGTACTGTTGACACAAATGAGATGCTCACTATCCCTGCTGCTGATGGTGATGTCTGAAGGCAGAAGACAACGCTGTATGCTCCTGAAGTGTTACAACTACGCGACGTCTGCTATGCTATGTGATGTTTTGACTGTACGCTTTCGACTTCTGGATGAAAGAGCGCCACGCCAACTATGGGACATGTGCAGCACGCCCAGTCCAGTTTCAGTTGGATTGAACTTATACATGCATGAATAAATCGATCCCCAACCGCATTATCTAGGTGTGTTAGTCCGACTTCGAGAAATACGGTCTGGTTTTAGTCGTACTAATACAATAATTCGACTTTTTCAAACATCATGTAAACGTACTGAGTGTTGCGAGTCTGCTTGAACTGATGTCTTGGCAAGCTCTCATAATATTTCTATTCTCTTTTTGAAAATTGCTCCCCTCACTTCCCTTTTGCTCTTGTGTGTATTGATGTTTCTTCATGTTTTTTCCAAAGGAAGACAAATGTGATACCTTTTTGTGGAAGCTATTTAAGAAGTTCTAAATCACCAGCATGTCTGAGGGTTGGTAGAGAGGTGTAATTGGTCCATGAGGGACGTAAGACGAAACATCTATCAAATGGTTACCACAATGGTCCGGTCATCAGGATGCAGGGAAGCAACTCTCCAATTTAAGGTTCCAGGGGACAAATAATAAAAGCAATGTCTTTTCAGAGCGGGGCAGAGCTGCCCGGGCCCTGCCACAGCGTAGGCACTTAATAAGCCTCACCGAACAGAAAAGGAAGTGACACATTGAGAGAAAGCGGTGCGAAAACAAGCAGCTTTTCAAGAAAGGTGAACAAAGGCTGCAATTATACCACCTCCTCAAAGCTGTTTACTGCCTCAAGTCTACGCAGAGATACCCCAAAAAGAGAATGACCACAGCCACTTCATTAAGCATAAAAGTACAAATCTAACAGTGACATTTCTTCCTGTCTCGACTTCTGCCTTTAATAGGCATCCTGAGGGTGAGCTCGGAACAAATCATTACATGGCATGTATGAATTATGCATACGTGTCATGTTCTTACTATTGGACAGATTTTCAAGCAAATTCAAATGACTTTCATTTCAAAATAACTTTTAAAATGTATAATATGTAACTTTTCTGCATTAAAATGTCAAAAAACGACTAGACCTATGTTACATATTTTTTTGAGTTGTGTACTTACATTATCCCAAATGCGTTCAACACTTTTCAAACCCCAGAGAAATCTGTAATTTTAATAAATGAGAAAAGCTAACATGCCAAACAGCATTAGAGAAACTGATTTTTAACGTAAAACTGCTTTAAACAGTGTTTTTACTGGTTTAAATCACCAGGCCCATTTTGTGGATAATTCGGCTCCCGCTAAAAACCTCCTGAACGATGAACACAGGCAATCCTAACCCCGGAGAAACTGACTGCAATGATGGCATTTCTCCGTCTTTGGTTATTGTTTTAATTGAGAGACCCCAAGCGGCAGAAAATTACATATTGTACGTTTAAATGATACAAAGTCATACAAAACACTTGACAGCATGGGTTCTATGTTGCATTTGCGTCAGCAAATAAACAGAATTTTGGAATGAAAGCCTTCAAATCTCTCCCAAAGCTTGCAACAGCATTGCCAAGGCTCTAATTTATGAGTTGTGACAGAGAGGTAATATCTGCCACCTCCACTTTATTCCCAGAATAAAATTTTGTTTCGCTTCTGTCTAAATAAATCAGACATGTTTACAAATTGAGCAAAATTCCAATTTGTTTGAGAGGATTTTTTTTCCCTAAAAGTCATTTCATTTTTCTGCCTGTTTTTGGGGTGCCAATACTCTCCAAAACGAGGCTACACAAGAACATTGCTACCAGCTCGGACACAAGAAGTGCATAAAAGTGGTCATTCATCACTCTCCACACCGACTCATTAACACCCCTACACAAAATCACTACTGGTATTTGAGATTGTGCCTCACACTGTCTGCCCATCAATGACAATAAAACAGATAATTCCTCTGACTGAGTAATTACCAATAGACTCACAGAGGTTCCCTATAGCAAGAGATCAATTGATCCCTCGCTAAGCCCCTCCCTAGAACAGCCACTGTCCAATCCTACGATAGCAACCGTAAATAGGCAGGAGAGGCCTGTCAAGCTTTCAGAGCAAGGAAGCGGTGTGCATATGGAGCCTGTAAGTCCAACAGCAGTCTAAAGGCTGCTGGAAAGAAACCGGGATAAGGAGTTAGGCTCCGGTTTGTTTTTTCCTCCTCCAGGTGATCGGAACATTTGGGTGATGCAGTTGAATGTGTGTTAGCATCTTTGATGTGTTTCCATTCACATAATGTTACCCTACAATGCTGGAACAATGGTGACACGCCGTCCTCGTCTTACAGTGCGTTCACACCGACCGCGTTTTGTGCGAATTGCACGGCGAGCAACCCACAAAATTTGCACCATTTGCATATTAGTGCAAATTTAAATATTTCTATTCGAGCAAGAAATTTGTGTGATGCCATGTCACAAAAGATACCAGTTTTGAGATTCTCCTGCACAGCACAGCCCTGATCGATCCAAACTCCATTCAGAAAACAAGCATTTTAAAACTGGTTTATTTGTTGCCTTGTGGACAGACGCGAAAAAGCATGAATTCAGACTTTTTACAAATCGTCATCATGCTCTTGTTATTTCGGCATACTTTTGATCCGTTTATTGCAATTAAAAAGGAAAATCTGTACGTCAAGTAGCACTGGAACCGGCAGTCAGGCGGTGGATGATCATCCAGGCCTCTGGATGATGTTATGAATCCAGACACGTCAGCTTTTGGTTTTCTGACGTATCTGGGACGTCCACAGCAGGTACAAAGCAGCAGTAGTGGTTATTTACGCCATGGTTGATGACGGAAAGAAGCATTGTTGGTGCCTATAGCTCTGCACTGGTGCGAGTAATGCGAATAAACACAAATGATTCTGGCTGATGAACACACTGTTATACCAGTATGGTCTCCTAAAAATTACGTTCCCATAGAAAGGAACTACATTCTCAATTACATTTTCTCCTGGAACCCACAAGTGGATCTTCCAGCCATTTCATTTTCACTGGCCAGTGTGACTGACTCGCACGCTAGCTTACTAGCTTGTTGTGGTAACCTCAGTATGTACATGTTATCTGCTACTAACGGCGTACAGCTAAAAGTTTATGATGCTATAGGGAGTCATGAATGAACCTTAGCTTAAAAACAATATACTGACTTACTCTGCTGTGCAAGAACATTTGTTTCCTGTATATGTTTGTCCTTCATGTGAATTGACAAGAAGTTTGCATTGGGACCGGTACTCTTTTGCCTCGATTTCAATGTCCTCTTCATTCACAATCCTCTTTTTCCAGAAATGTCTCTAACTGAGATCGTTGAAAATGCCATATTGACATGCCAGGGGTGTGAAAGCTTGCCAGGCCTAGCAACAGTAACCAAGGGGGGTGGGACTTAGCGAAGGGTCAATTTAGTGAGCAGTAACTGGCATCTATTGCTTGACGTATAGGACAGTGTGGGGCAGTGAATGGCAATTGGTGCAAAATGGTGTGAGGCAGCGTAAAAAAAGACCAGCAAGAAACGCTGAACTTCTGAGATAATTACTGATGATACGATACAATATCAGACTCCTGAATCTTCCCTGGATGTGGGATTTAAGAGGAGGGAATTGCATCATCCTTGTTATCTCCCTATATTTTACAGGAAGCATGCGAGTGAGGAAAAAAAAACTGTTTAGCTGCCCTCTTTACCCCATATTTAATCTGAAAAAAGTCCCTCGATTGCTTAATCCCCATCCGTCCCAAGCTTCTTACCAAAAAAAACAAACAAAACAAAGAATCTGACCGGCAGCACATATTGCTTCAGCCCTCCGTACTGAGGTTATCTTGAAAAAGAAAAAAGTTCTTGATTCAGACCAAGTTCATAAATACAGCCGGACTTCAAGCTCTTTGTGCCTCTTCTTTCTTAAGTTCCCTTGACATTTTTGGTGTGGGGTCTGTGTGCCAGGCTGGCGTAGTAGGCACACTGGGTGGGGTCACATTGGCCCGGAGGACCTGGAGGTCCAGCCGGACCATGGGGGCCGGGGTTTCCGGGCTCTCCCTGGGAGCCGGCTTGTCCCGGACTTCCGTCTTTACCATAACCGGGCAGACCGGCTGGACCTGTAAGATAAGATAAGATAAGAGTAATAAATAATAATACATAAGATGAGTATCTTTAAGTACTATAGTGGGAAGAGGAATAATTAGGGGCAGGGTTCACACACATTTTCATGGAACAAAATGTCAAAACATTTCCACGACCAATCACAACCTATAAGCACATGGACAGAACTGTATACTTTACTCCAAATATTAATTATTGTATGAAAATTAAACAGCAGCCTTTTCCAATGTCTCATGGTTGTTTATGTTCAGATTCACTTTTAATACTTCAAACTACAGAAACAGTCAATACATTGTCCTTTATTAAAAACAACAACAACAGGTCATGTCTATAATGCATTATAAGCACATTCATAAGACATTATAATGCATTCCTAAATGTTATAAAACTCTTTATGAATGTTTATGATCATGCATTACAACTTATAGCAAGGTTTATAAAGTATTATAAGTGTGGACATAATGTATTATAAGTTCAGCATCCATAATGTTTTATACCTCATGTGTACCACCAAATGGACTGTGGTAAATGGACTGTACTTCTATCGCGCTTTTCTAGTCTTTGCGACCACTCAATGCGCTTTACACTGCGAGTCATTTACCCATTCAGACCACATTCATACAGGATGGCAGAGGTTACCATGCAAGGCACATGCTCATCAGGGGATATAAACACT
>JAOVVB010222719.1:0-10528 GCA_028570985.1 Heterobranchus longifilis
GTTAAATATAATTTGGTGATGATTAATGGTTTTTGTGTTAATGTAACAGCAGTTAAAACACACCGGTCAAATTTGACACCAAAGTAAGGGAGGAGAAACGAACACAACAGGAGGGTTAAATCATCCACCCACCACCCCAAGGAATTATTTTCAATCCCCCTATGCCAGTCCCTGTACACTCTTACTTTTTAAATTATGTATTGTATTGATGTATGAGTGTTTTATTTAACAATTAATTTTAATGAGAGAAGCTGCTTTCAGTAATTGTTTACAAAATGTTTCCATGCACGCAGTAATGTCACTGCAGCAAATATCATGGGACATTTAAGCAGCAAAAACTGTAGTTATAAACTTGACAGAGAAAACAAAACAAAACTTTTAGCTTCTGAAATAATCAATGAAGTTACTCTGCTGATGGCTTTTCCTCATGCGTATTACACACAGAGGTGTAGCCCCACAGCTCATCTGATCTGTTGTCTGCTGTGTCCACATTTTAGAGAATTAATTTTCCTCAATGATGTATTATTTCACCCACTTGCAACCCATCCACTATTAATCAGAATGTTAATTAACAGCAGGGCCACGGATATAACTAATCTGAGCATCACGTCCTTTAACTAGCAGGAAAATACCGCACCATTGTCTTTAGACAAGGTTTTTGTTGGTCAATGGCACAGGTGCTTTCAGCTGCCTGAAGATATCAACACGCCAATATATCATGATATATATTGCTATATATATATATATATATATATATCAACACTGCTTCTGACCACAGCTCATTTTAAGACCAACACACGGAGGAGTGCAAGTACATTTGCTATTTAGACAACGTGGGCACTGACAGGCACATGGCAACTATGTCGGTCGGAAACTTGCAATGGCACCTGCGCTGCACAGCGCTTTGCGTCTGGTGTAAGATAGAGTCCATGCTGTTGCTCTATGGGGAAACAGTTTCAGAGAACACAGGTGGACCTAATACCATTCATTATTGATGCAGTCCAGCAATTACTGCAGTACAATTCAGTATGTTAGTAGTTACACCTGTGTTTGCCATTTATTTTGTCTGCTGTGAAAAAGGTTTATTCAGTTTTAGTTAGTCAACATGTTTCTTCCAGGAAACAAATATTGTGAATAGTTCGATTCAATTATATTTATAGTGTCATATCATAACAAAAGTTATCTCATGACACTTTTCATATAGAGCAGGACTAGTCAGTGATTTAAAGTCCCAACATCGACAGTTGTCTTCTGGCATATCACTGATCTGTTATGCACTTATGATTCATTAACCATTTATAAAACCATTAGTTCCAGCTTATAAAGCCTTTATAAATGCTTCTTAGAAAGTGTAACCCAAAGTGGTTTCTTTTCATCTTTCATCTTTTTCGATCATCAGAGCATGAAAGGATGTTGCAAACCACTGCAAGTCTTTTCATGTGGATTAGGATGGAACAGACATTACCCACAGTGAGAGAGATGGGCAGGTTTTGGCAGGTTGGGCAGGTTTTGGCAGGTTGGACACCAGCAGCGCCTGTAGGCTGACAGCATCAGGCATGCACCACTATGCTCAATCTCAAGTAATTGCCTCTCTGCTTTTCGTATTAAAGAGGCCATCTGAGAATGGGGATTTCAATTGTTCTCTTGTACTGCAATTTCATACAGTCTGATGGACCTGTGCCACATGATATAAATGGCCTTTCATTTCACCCAGCACTGTCTTTAGCCCAAGGACTTCAACATGGGTTTCTACAAAGGTCACACACATATTTAGTAGTGTGTGTTTGACATGTAGTGCCTCTGTAGAGTGAATTTTGTGAAATGAAAAACGTGAACAGTGGTTTGACAATTCTGGTCTGTCAATTTTAAACTTCACCTTTTGTCATTTCCTGTTAGTACACAAGTCATATGTAGAACTGGGTAATATTATCCCACAGTATGTTGACTCAAACACACCCACAAAAACCTTCTTCTCACTTGTACATATACTTTTGCTTTTTGCTTTACTCTTGGTTTTTTTTGGTTCTATTTTTGTTTTGTATATATTTTTGTTTGTGTTGTTTCTTGTTATGCACTGTGACATCAAGACAAATTCCTTGTACATGAAAACTACTTGGAAATAAAACTGATTCTGATTCTGATTCTGATGTGAAAACTGCCGAACACAGTGGAAAGACAGAGACAGACAGACAGACAGATAGACAGACAATGCAGAGAGAAAGACAGACAGACAATGGAGGGAGAGAGAGATAGGCAGATGATGGAGAGAGAGAGAGATAGACAGACAGTGTAGAGAGAGACGATGGAGAGAGATAGACAGATGATATAGAGACAGAGACGATGGAGAGAGATAGACAGATGATGAAGAGGTGAACAGTGCACACACTTCAACTGTACATCTGAATATTGTGTGTGTGAATGAAAGAAAACCCTTTTAATATTCCAATAACTAATATTAACATACAGTGGTGGAATAAGTACTCAGATCTCTACTGAAGTAGTGTAGAAATACTCTGGTACAAGTACAAAAGTATTCATATCAAAATATACTTAAAGTACCCGAATTAAAAGTAGGGCCGACTCATTATGCAGAATGATAGTAGATGCTAGATGATATGATAGAATGATAGGAAATGATCAAATGCTCATACGCTCATATAGAGATGACATCATGAAACATGATGCAGTGTGAACAAAGACATGAGACTACCATCTGGATGGAAAATGGCTCCACAGGAAGCACAGGTTAACATAAGACAAAAATCACAGATGCATCTCATTTTGCTGTTGACTTCCTGTTAAGTATGTTCAACAGATCAGAAAGAGATTATTCCGTCTGTGAGTATTACACTGTGAGTCGTGGCACTCAGAAGACAAGTTGTGATTGCTGTCAAGGCCGTGAAGAGAGTGGCATCTTATTTATTCACAGCAGCAGCGTTAAGGTGCAAGAGATCTGACAGGAAAGCTGTGAACAACTCTCAAATGAACGAATTATATTCTAATTTCACTGCCACCACTTGCCTTGATTATACCTCTTCAGCAGAGGGGGATTAAACTCCATCAGCTGGAGAGTGCTGAGTGGAATGGCATGTCAGTGGACTCATCGCCATATCTCCTGCTCTCTCTATTGATCCTGGCATTTCTGATCTGCACGACAAATTGATATGATTAAAACATGATGTGGCTTTGACGCCAACATTTAAGAGGTACATGGGACTGGCATGCAGTGGCACATTGTTCAATGAGCGTGTGGTTTACAACTACACTCACCTCGAGGCAGAGATTTAAATGAGGATTAAGTTAACCTTAGCTCACCTAACCTTAACCTTAACCCTATAATTTAGAGGTGTTGGTAAAAGAAAAAAACATAAACATACTCAAAATTTCTACATAAACGCGTGTTCCAGCCATAGACTGTAAAAAATAGTGGATGTAGCTCCCGGGACTGAAAAGTGAAGCCAATGTGGAAGTGTCTTAAACTTGAATTCTTTCCTATGACCAGCAGGGGGCGACTCCACTGGTTGCAAAAAGACTTCTGGTTGTATAGAAGTCAATGGGACACTTAGTCTACTTCTCTCTTGATTTATTATCTCAGTAAACAGTTTCATAATGAGTTTATGTTTCAATCTCTAGTTTCAGTCTTCTTCAATACAGCATGATGTTCATTTAGTAAATTATGGTCACATTAAGAAGAAAATACACCAGAAAACAGGGGATGTTTTGGGGCGGGGCTACCGTGTGATTGACAGGTCACCGTGTTAGCGACAGGATAGAGTCTTGCTAACCATGCTAACCCTGTGTACATTTAAATAGACGTGAACTTGATTTTGGCTGTTGTTTGTGGTTTTGTCTTATGACTTTCACAGAGTGTTTTCACTTCATAGAAGTTAATTGTAACATTTTTGTCGCCTAAAAATGTCTTGTTCAGCGGTCAGTTGCACCGTGCTAACCAAGCTAACTCCCCCCGCCGATAGAAATCCACCGGATGTTTGAAAATCTGCAAACTTTCCCTCTCTAGCGGTTAGCTTAGCGAAGCGCCATTGAAACTTCACCGACACTGGCTAAACCGCGTCATCCTCCCCAGTTCACCATTGAGATTCACTAATTGAGATCTCCAATTTTATTAACAGCAAAAATATTGGGTTGAATTTTGGGAAATATCTATAAAATCAATCCCAAAGCAGTATTTATACTTGATGGAATAATGCAGCCATAAAAAACATGGAGTTTTGAGTTTGAATATTTCCCTCATGTAGCATCCATAAAGAACTGGAACAATCATATAGAACGGTATGATTCTGTCAGATGGAGTGAAACACTGATTTCCCCGGCCTTAAAGATGGATGGATGGATGTACAGACTGAAAACAGTGTATTGGAGAGTGGAATAGCCCTTTAATGACCCCAGGGAGTTTCCTCCACACTCTAACTTCTAATACAGTCTGCAACAATGTTTCAATCACTGCTTTTTAATTTGCTCTCCAGATTTGCCAATCCACTGTGCCACAGATAATAATATATCGCCTCTCTGATGACAGTTAGAGAATGCAGACTGCTGACAGCCCCGTGTCGTCGTGCAGGATTAGTAATGAGGAACATGGCAGGACAGTCATTTGACAGGGGATCAACTTTGAGCCACTCAGCTCATCTCCGCTTGCTGTGACGGTTTCGTTAAGTTCCAGTAATTAATGTCATTGTTTATCTGTGGAACTGAAGGGCCACTCCTATTCAGTCATCCAGTCAGTGCACGTGTAACATAGGCAGATAATTATCCTGTAAAACAGGAGAAATGATAAGTAGAGGAAAGTTGCGGTGTTGCGGTGTTGCCCGATCAGATTGACAGTGTCCAGCCCAATAACAACTTAAAACATCTCCAATTCAATGAAAACCAGCCCAAATCATAACCTTGCCAGAAACCTGTGTAAAACCATTGCATGCATATGCAATAGAAATCACATTATAAGCATCCAAAGCTTCATATCTGCATCTAATAACCAAAGATAAAATGTTAGATAAATCAATCAATCACTATCCTTTATTTAACCAGATAAAAAAAACGATTAAAATCTCTTTTCCAAGAGTGACCTGGCCAAGAGGGCAGCACAATGTTACAACAAGCACAAAACAATAAAATAGCAAATACAAATCTCACACACTATGTACAGGGGACACAGCATCCAGTTAAAAAGCAAAACAGGTCAAGAGCAGGAATATCAGCAGATATAAAATACCAGGTTTTAGGAAACTTACGAGCAACTGCATTTTTCAAGAGAACTATTTTCTCAGTCCTTTAAAATTGCCTTAAATTCCCCCAAAGTAATCAGCTCTGATAACTTCAGCTCCTTCTGTACATTATTCCAGGTACTACCATCTGTAGTACATCCTGGGTACTACCATCTGCAGTACATCCTGGGTACTACCATCTGCAGTACATCCTGGGTACTACCATCTGCAGTACATCCTGAGAGCGTAGGCCATAATGACTTCTGTTTATACACATGTATACACACAGATAAGAGGGGACCAGCCCAAGAAGAGACTTATAAATAAAAGCCAGCCAATGTGAAAGTCTCCGAACAGATAAAGATGAACACTTAACAGTGGTATACAGGGTACAGTGGTGTACAAGATTGCCACAGCCAGTAATAAAACGTAGAGCACAGTGGTAAACAGTATCCAGCTTCTTTAGATACTGATCAGGTGCGTTCATAAAAAGCAAGTCTCCGTAGTCTAATAAAGGTAAAAAGGTAGCTGTGATCAGGTGTTTGCTGGTCTGATGTGAGAAACAGGATTTGTTTCTGAAAAAGAAACCTAGTTTTTTTTAATTTTTCAATATATGATTTAAACGACAGGTTCTCATCAATTATAATGCCCAAGATGTGATAATTTCAATTTCAAGCCCTTCAGCAGTTAATATCACAGGCAGATTTGATGGTATCTTTTTGCCGTTTGAGAAAAGCATAAATAAACTGGGACTGCACAACATCGAAAGTGGACTGCAGGAAATCAAGAGATTGTATCACGGAAAGCGATGAACAATAGATGACTGTATCATCCGCATAAAGATTGGGGTTCGCATTTGATAAATTATCACAAAGAGAGTTCACATAAATGGAGAACAGCAGTGGTCCCTGGCAATGGCAATGGAACCCTGGGGCACGCCCTTCGATACAGGGAGGTGGGAAGAAGAAGACCCAGCGACCTGGACACATTGTGTTCTTGCTGACAAATAATTTGAGAACCAACTTATCGCATGTACAGATACGATTTTGCAAAGTCTATCTGCCAAGATGACATGATCAACCAAGTCAAAGGCCTTGGATAAATCAATAAAAAGAGCTGCACAATACATTTGGCAGTCCAGAGCCTCACTAATGTCATTTACATATTTAATTGCAGCAGTCATTGTGCTGTGTTGTTTTCTAAAGCCTGACTGGTGTTGGATAGAATAGTATTTGTGTCTAAAAAGTCTTTAAGTTGTTCACTGACAAACTTTTCGAGGACTTTAGTTAAGACACATAGTTTGGAGATTGGCCTGTAATTGTTTACAACTGAAGGATCACCTCCTTTCAGCCAGGGGCAGAACATAGGAAGATTTCCAGATGTTAGGAAACTCATTGTTGGAGAGAGTAAGATTAAAAACATTACACAACAATATATGACAATTATGAATCTTAAATATATTTTTAAAATGACCCAGTGGCAGTAATAAAAGTGATGCATGGATCATAACATCACAACAGTGCAGTGATGCTCAGCATCTTTAAACAATAAATAATTACATTTACATAAAAATAAGTGATGATGTTGGTTGCAGAATGTCCTAAAAAAGCAACCTTAATGCGAGGGAGGGTGGCTTGGGGGAGAGGGTTAAGATATAAGGGGCTGTATCTTACACCCAGCGCAAAGTGCCGTAAAGCAGTGCACAGCAGTGCACAGCAGTGCACAGCAGCGCAAGTGTCATTGCTAGTTTCCAACCGATGCAGCTGTCATTTTCACGCCCAGTGCCCACGTTGTGTTAATAGCAAATGTTCTTGTGCTCCTCCGTGTGCCCATGGGTGTGTCTTAAAATGAGGTGTGGTCAGGCGCAGTGTTGCCATGTTGCTATCTTGAGGCAGCAGAATGCACCTGTGCCATTGACTAACAAAAACCTGGTCTGAAGTCCATGGTGGAGTATTTTTCCTGCTATTTTAAGGACGTGATGTGCATCCTTCGCATGGCTTGCTCGCATGCAGTCCGGAAAAAGATACAGAAGTATCAGAGCAAGGGCTACTCGGCTGTTAAACAGCTTCTTTCCCACATCAATTAGACTGCTTAACCAGTGAATGTCACGTGTTAAACCTATGAACTGCACTTTTTTTATTAATATTAACACTATCCACATTTTATTCTATTTTAGCATAATTTAAATTTATTTGGTAGTGTTTTCATTTATTAGCTTATAATTTTACAGTTGTAGTACTGAACTATTGACTGGTGAATGTGTGAAACACAATCTCGTTTTTATGTTGCATAAAAATGACAAATTAAATCTCTATCTCAGATTACAGTTATATCCACGGAATATTGGGCCAATATTGACTCAAATAGTTGGATCGGGTAGCGGTGACAATGGGGCCAATCTATTCAGTTCACTTCTATGCATGTATACGTCAAGCGTCGGTAGCATGCCAGTGGTTGCACGACTGGGTTGCATGACTGGCGTAACTAAAGTAACTAAATCTGCCATATATATATATATATTTCTATATATAGAAATATATAAGATGTTTGCAGGGAAATTATTGTGACACCTCCTTGAGATGTTAACGAATCATATGAAAAGGGAATACTACCTCTGTCTCTACGATCATACTATATATTTAATGTAATGTGACTCCAAAATTCTATGTAAGGCCATGGCTAGATGGATTGAAACAATTATATCCCATAACAGCCAACGATCAAAATGGATTTGTGCAGGGCAGGCAAGCCTTTCATAACACACGTAGGCTGACGGTGTGATGTGGTGATCAGTACTCTGTGCCTATCTTCCCTAATATCAGAAATCAGAAAGCCTTTATTGTCATTGCATAGGAATACAACAAAATTAGTTGTGACACTCAAGTGATGCATTTCAACATAAAAAAATAAAAACACAAGACACAGGACATTCAGTGAGAATAAAAATGCAATAAATAAATATATAAATATTTAAGTGCAGTAAAGTGCTTGATGTAGTTGGTGACCAGGGTGAGGGGTCTTTTAATGATGTTTTTTGCTCTGCTGATGTAGCATGAGGTGGCAAGTTCTTCCAGGGGGGGCAGGGGAGAGCCGGTGATCTTTTCTGCAGACTAAGGCTCTGTAAAGAGTCATCAGAGCCTTTTTATCTGCAGCAGTGCAGCCCGCATACCACACCGAAATGCAGTATGTTAGGATGCTCTCAATGGTTGCCCAATAGAACGCCACCAGCAGCTTCCTCTACACTTTGTCCCTCCTGAGCACTCTGAGGAAGTGAAGTCTCTGTTGTGCTCTTTTTAGTGTCACCGTGGTGTTGGATGACCAGGAGAGGTCCTCAGAAACATGGACTCCCAGGAATTTAACAATCTGCACCCTTTCCACACATACTCCATACAGGAGTGAGTGCGACCGGTCTTTAGTCATTCAGGTCCTCTGAGGCTGCCTTTTTGGGGACCAGGATGATGGTTGCTGACTTCAAGTATGGTGGTATGGCGGCCATATGCCGTGATTAAAATGTCAGATTCCTCCGATGTCAGTACACAACTCGACTAAACAGACAAGTGTAGTGATTGCAGATCACACCCAGTATAGACTGGGTGTGATCTGCAATCAACCAAATATTAACCAAACTGCAGTTGATGAGCCTATTGAGGAGTTAAGAGTCTTTTATCGACCCGTCTTACTCCCAAATGTCAACCAAACACGAGAGCAAAACGTGGCAGACAGAAGTGATATTGAAGACGCGTACATTTCTGATCTTCGGGACATCCGTGACTCGATATCTACCATGAAAGAGCAATTTCTGAAGCTGGATCTAGAAGTTAAGAGATGATGTTGAAGATTTAAAGCAATTGCTTGAGTTCAACAATTCCCTGATTGAGGTCTAAAGGAAGACGACAATTCGCTAAAGGTTGAGGTCAGCCTGACAACTGAGGAACTGAAAAAGTTAAAATGGCAAACAAGATACTTGACTTGCAGTGCAGAAGCATGAGAGACAATATCATAATACACAGGCTTCCGGAAGAAAGCAAGGAATCTTACCAGATGACTGAACGGCTAGTCAAGACTTTCATGAAAATTAGCCTGAAGATGGACGATTGTGAAATGGAATCTATTCACTTCTCCAGTGTTCACCACATCGGGCACACCACAGCTGAGAAGCAGTCTCGTTCTATTGTGGCTAAAGTCACTGACTCAAAGATGAAGTTTGCTGTCATGGGAAAGGGCAGAGAGCTCTAAGGTACCAACTACTTCCTCAGCGATCAATTTCTACCAAAGATCCTGAGCTCTACCCAATCATGATGGAAGCACATAAAGGTAACCAACGACCTTGTCTGTCTGTAGATAAATGCTTCATTGAAGGAAAGTTATATAGAAACCCTCCAGATGATGTACTGGCTAAGTGGTGGAGATGAGAATGTTAATACTGTATTGTCGGGGGCTGGTGTCCGTGCTGTCTCTCCTAGGTAAACAAAGTCGTATGCTGTGGGATGATGTCATCAACATTGCTATGGCAACATGGCAACAACGAACTGGCAGATTCACCCTGCTGATCTCTACTTTTCATTTGCTCTGATATGTGCATATGTAGCCCACTGCAGCTAGGGAATGGCCTACTGCTTTTCTCCCTGTTCTTTTCTATACCTGTTTTTTCTTTTGGTTCTGTCTGATGGATTTATTTATTTATTTTGCTTTTTCTTGTCCCTTGTTGTGTTTTGTTTTGCTTTAATTTGTACTAGTGTGCTCTGCAGACCGAGCTGTAGGCCTACATTTTGTTTTGGGATGCAGCTTGTTTTGTTTTGTCGTGTGTGTGTGTGTGTGTGCATGTGTGTGTATGTGTGTGTGTGTGTGCGTGCGTGCGTGCGTGCGTGTCGATACGGGCTCTCTTATTTGCCCCTCACCCCCCCATCCTCTTCTTACCACAGTTGTTTTCTGACCTGATTAGTCTTCTTCTAGTCCTAACAAAATCATGTTTATTTGCTTATTATGGATTCCATTAAATGTTTAAAAGTAATTAATGTTAATATTAGGAGCCTTGTTCCTAAATTGATCTCTTCAGAGCCTGGGTTTCAGATTACAAACCAAATATAATTACAATTTATGAAACCTGGTTACACAGCAACATTTCTGACAGTGAAGTCAATCTTGACAACTATTTACTGTACAGAGCCGATAGGGTTGGTGTGGCACCCTGGACATTTTAGATTTAGACAGTATGTCCAGAAAGTAGTACATGTAGTACAGGTAGTTTTGTTATTATCTTGGTCCCCCCATTATCATATTATTTTATTATTATTATCAGTGAAAAC